>CAEGAE010077521.1:0-14367 GCA_903067095.1 Girardinus metallicus
AGGAGTGCTGGTGGAGATGTCAGACCCCTTGCATGCAGTGAAAGTCACATTGTGAAGAACTTTTCATTCTGTGTTGCACTAGGTGACAAACAACCAAGTAGAAAAGGATTACAGAAGCATTGGCTAAGTTTTAACTTGTGATCTCTTCCTCTTCTGTAATACATTGAGAAAATTAGTCCTCCACTTCAGTGAAGTAAACTTTTGATACAGTAGTAGGCATATTAGTCTATCAAAGTCTTGATTGCAGCAGTTAACTTTAAACTATAGATGTTGAAAATGGCTGTTTTCACTTCTCCAGATATGTTAAACAGTATGTAATGTTTATTCTGATGAGTGATAATGTACTAAATTTTTTGCCTATTGTTACATTTCTGCTCATTACATTCTGTACCCATGCCAGGGTTTTCTCTGGGGAAACAGTTCTGTCCATTTTTTGACTGGTCCTGTGCACTGTTGTTCAGCTGGCTGAAAACTGTAACTTCACTTTCAGATTTCACAATTCAAGCTATTGTCAATTTAATCTCAACTTTTCAACCCCTTAGCCTGACCGTGTACATGTCATTTTGGGGATGACATGTAAGGGGTTTTAAACAACTTTAATATATTGTGAGAATCTAGAACCAGAACATCGACTTTCATCTTTTTTCCACCTAAAGCTGCTTTATTCCTCATGGCAAATTTTTTCATAATCTTTTGTAATCGCTAATTGTAATCCATTTCATAATCCTCGTTTTCAATAACAGAAGTGAACAAAACCTAGGAGCCATTAAAATGAAACTTTCCAAATGACAAATCTTTTAAAGACCCAGCATCAAAATGAAACCAACCGTTTATTAGTCATATTACATCCTGGAACACTCAGTTAGATAAACTGCAAGCACAACTTTAAATTTCTTATGTGAACAGTGGCAGTCTACAAAGTGCAGTGTAGTAACAATGATAATAGTAATAAGTGAAAATAGAGAAAATGAGATTTGAAAAAGATTTAGTAAAACATACAGACTGAAATAATGGAGCAACAAAACCACAGAGGAATTTATGTTTAGAAAAAGAAGTCAAGGATCTGTAAACTGAATCATTAGATAAGATGCAGTTGCAAGTTCAAATGTTGTGGGTAAAAACATACAATTCTGTGGGACAAATCTAGAAATATTCCAAATAGAAAGCTGGCCCTGCTAATGAAGAAACTTCAAACTGTAAAGCAAAAAACAACTTTAAAGTGCTTCTCTGGTTAAGAGCTCTCTAACTGCAGCCACTTCATTCACCGTCTGATTTATGTACACAGCATCGTTTTTCTTCATTTGTAAGTACACTTTAATAAGAAATATTAACACTTCACTTTCATTTCAATCAGCCACATCGTATCCCAGCTTGAATTATACAACAAAGAAACAGAAGTAACTCTTTAAAAACTAACACCCGGTAATCATATTGCTCTGGAAGACAGTGACACATGCATCACACAAATCACTCAGTTCTTCTTCCATAAGGTTAAAGCTGTGATTAAGAAGTTATGTGGTAATAATGAACAACAAAAACAAAACAAAAAAACACTCTTGGACCATGTTTTTTTTTTTTTTTTTTTTTTTTTTTTAGTACACTACTAAAACTTCTTCTTAAAGATGAAGATCAAATCCTTCATCTTCACCTTTTATACCAAAGGGTTGTATAAAACCAGGTCATCAAATCTAAAGATAAAACCTGCACTGTTTAAAATGAATTATTGAAGGAAGAGACACAAAGTGATTCTCACTGATCTAAAACTGATTTCTTGGATCGCTGCTTTAGAATTCATGTTAACCACTCCGTACTCACACAGGGCAAAACAGAAATAAGTAACACTCTGCACAATATCGGGAAAGATATACTGAAACTGGAAACAAAAAATAATAATACACCACCACTTAAAAATGAAGCATCTGGACATCCAGAAACAGCTACTCCGACCTTCACCATGTGTTTCTATATTATACTTTAAAGGAGGGCAAGAGTCTGGAAAGAAAGCACTAAATAAATACTATTAAAATATTTTTACAGGGTACAAAAAGTAGACCTCCGGTAGAAACACACAGCACAATGGTCTATATACTTTCCAGCTTTGAGATAATGCAACTTTGCTCAAAGTGAACATGGATTCACTGCAAAATAATTAAAATCAAAAGAAAAAAAAACAACAACAATGAACTGCCTTTAATGGAGTAGCTCCCATGAACAAAACAAAACAAACACATACAGTGCTTTGGAAAAGTATTAATATGTTACAACCACAAATTTCAACGTATTTTACTTTTGTTATAATTGAATACAAAGTAGCGTATAATTGACATTGAAAGAAAACGATACAAGGTAGTTAAAAATGATGGGGTGGATTTGTATTTAGTCCACTTTAATCTAATGCCCTCAAATAAAACCCGGTGCCTTCAGAAGTTGCCTGATTAGTCAATAGTCCACCTGAATGTAAACGAAGCATAAATCCAGCCGGAGGTTACATCAGAGAACAGAATTATGAAGACTAGATGTTCAAAACCTGTAGATTTAATCTAGAAAAGATGTGGAGTTGTAGCAATAAGAGGTTTATCAGGGGAATTTAATGGAAATGCATCCGTCATTTTTACATTTTATTTTGATGAATCCTTCCTCTTCCACTTCACAATTACACATTACATTGTGCTGACCTACGAGATGAAACTTTGACGTAACATACTACAGATACGATGTGACAAAATGTGAAAAGTTTATCGGAAGGTGGGTGAATACTTTTATAAGGCACTGTATAGAGGAGGATCAAATCATAAGTGGGTCAGAAGATTTCATACTGGGAGAAGAGTGGCAGTGGAGAGAGGAGGAGCTCTGATAGCTCATGATGCATTTCACTAAACATATGAGTCAGGTTTTCTGAGTTCTACGAATAAAGTTGCTTTTCTACACAATCCACAACCTCAAAATCCAACATGGCTGCTTCGTGCACAAGGAATGCTGATGGTTGAGCCTTGTGACTGTTCAAAAACACAAAATTTTAACAAGTATTTTTGGTCCAGTTTCTAGAGAAAATATCTTAGTACACACAAAATAAGACAAAAGTAACTTACAGGTAACTTTTCAGCAAGATAATATGAGCTTGTTTTAACTCTAATTCCTTAGTATTGATGAAAAAGTACTAGTTCCACCAACAGATTATTTCCTTTTTAACAAGACATTTTTCCCATGTTATTAGCGAAATAATCTGCTTTACTTTTCATAAATATTAGGGAATTATTAACTTAAATCAAGGCCCCATGTCTTGTTGAAAAGTTACTTATCAGTAAATTTTGTCTCATTTAAAGTGCACTAAGATATTTACCCTAGAAACCAGATCAGAAAGATTTGGTGAAATGTTGTGTTTTTGCAGTGAGGTGATCAACTTTAGCTTGTTCTTCTGTCAATTTGTCCAGGAATTAGTGAATGTTCTGTTCCAGTGACTGAATGAACAAAATGCAGTATTCTGTGTTTTCTCCTTGTATCAGTAATAATAGCTATGATTAGCATCAAGTTGTCAGAACATAACTTCCTGCTTTTCTCTCTTTCCCCTGGAACACGGTGGAGCTAGGGGGGTGACACCATTCCCTGGTTTTAGATCCGACTCATGAGCCCAATGGAATGCAACACAACCAGCAGCACAATGACTACAATACCCATAAGCACTGAGTGTGCTTTGAGGGCGACATCCAACAGAGTGATTCTGAGGCTACAGGTATCTGTAATCAGAAGATGTTGGGACACATTTCCCAACTTCCCTGCTCCTTTGCGTCCCAGTAGCCTCCCTTGTAGACATGCAGCGTCTCTCCAGACACGGAGTCGTGGATCTTCTCGAACCACAGCGCTTGGTAGTTGTCTGGATGGGCGCCTGAGGAGGATGCCAGACAAAATAAAATTACAGTTTTAACACAGAATGTTTAAACTGAAAGTCGAGAAGCAACACATGAAGCTTTAAAGCAGCAGTATGTAACTTTTATTAAAAAAAAAAATATATATATATATATATATAAATGTATATATATATTTTTTACATATTTGTTAACTATGTTGTGGCAGTACAGTAACAGTTAATCTGAAAGAAAAAATTTAAGCTGCTCTGCATTCTCCCTCCTCTTGACTCAGAGCCAGGAGGATGGTTTTAGCGCTGTCAATCACCTCTCCATGTGGCGCTGCTTTTGCTGCCGCACCTTATCGCTGCAGCTAGCACAACCTGTCAGGCTAATTAGCATAGCCACCCATGACATTTTTCAGATAAACATTTTCCTGTAACGCTAAGTCGTTTCTCCACCATTAGCACAGTTAGCAGCGTGTACATGAGATGATTGACAGCGCTAAGACCCTCCTGCTGCCTCTGATTGGTTGTTTGTAGTTGGTAGCAGTGCATTTCTTCAGACAGCAGTACCAACTCAGGCAGGAGGTGGAGCAGATTGATCTTTTCACAGATTATCTGTCTCATATTATACTGTCACCACATGAAAGCAGTTTTAGTAAATATGCAAAAAAAAAGTTTTGTTTTGTTTTTTTTTTAAATAAAAGTTACATATTGCACCTTCAATTCAGTTCAGATGGTCATAATAATGCTCTCTTTTGGATGAACTCCATTTAAAACAAAGCAGAAGGAAAATGAATGAGGAGTCAGTGGAAGCAGCCAAGGTTCCATCAGACGCCAGCAGATACACGACTGTTGCACCGAGCTTGTACATCTCAGCCTGTGGAGCAAAATTCTACAGCCAATCACAGCTGATCTACTTCTGGCTCTATGATACAGGTTACAACAGAGAACAGGGCACGTGTTACTTGCTTTTGGCCGAGGCTCCAAAAGGATGTTCTTTGCCTTCCGCTGAGAGAGGGAGAGTGAGTCGGAAAGAGGAAATGAAGTGACTGCTTAATATTGTGCAGGGTTTTCTAATCCACCCTACAGGTGTTGGTTCTTTCACTAGAACTATAGGACCGATCGGATCCCATTTCTGTATCCGAGCCGATACCCTTTCTGGAGGTCACTGATCCAGACGCCGTGATTCTGTATTGTTGGAGGTGATTTTACTCTGGAAGCTTAAGCTGACAGTGAAACCTCTGTCATATTGTATTTAAGCAGAGGCATTTTATTCTAGATTGGTAGTAAACTTATACACAGAGGTGGAGAATCACCTTCCTTTTTGTGGCGAGAAAAATACAAATACAAGATTGTTGTTTTTTTATGTGTTTTATACAATACTAAGGTCCTGACACTCAGACATATTGTGTTTGCACCCACTGCCCAAACTCCAACTTAGCTTTTGTTGAGAAAATTTATTTATTTTTTTAAATGGCTGCCATAATCAAGACTTAAAAAACAACATCAGTGTACAGACTACAGAGATATGAGGAGATTATCATTAGTTTATTAGAGATTTGTACATGGCAACTCTGGCTTTCCCTGCTGCTTTCATTTCACGTCCACCACACATCTGTCTTTGTGTTAACTCTGCTTTCATTGATCCTCTCAAATATAAGCTGAAATTGTTGACAGAGAAAAAGGTTAAGTGTCAAAGAAAACACAGAGTATACATAGCTTTTCTTAGCCTTACACAGCTTTAGCCATGCTGATATTTTTTCTCCAAATTTAAGGTTTGTAAAACTCAGCGATAATACTACAAGTTGGTGATAATTTGCAGTGCACCATTTGCAGTTTTATGGTTGATCACCAATCATTAAAAAGCCTGGCCTGTAAACTCCAATTTTGGCAAATACACATTTTTTTCATCTTAAAAGTTGCTAATAGTAACGTAAGCTGCATTTCCATTGACCTTAAAATTGCACAAAATGGAAATACGAAAATAAACATGTTTAATGGAAACATGCCAAATTTGAAAAAAACAAAACAAAACAACAAAAAACAATAAAAAACATGTCTTTCAATAAAAGGTTTTTGCCCTAGCAAGAGGTGGTTATGAAATTTGTGTATTTTGCAAAACTGCAGTGGAAACACTTTTTTTGTGATCAACAACCGGATGTTACTACTGGGGGAAATGACGAAGAAGACAACAGGAAGTGGTAGGATGATGATGCAGTTCTTTTATATAAATGTATTGCGTGAACGAAGTTATTGACTTTTGATTTTAATTGCATTTCTTATTTAATGAAAACACCGCAATTGCGAATTTGGTTTTCTCCGACAATAGCGGAATATTGACAAAGTTTTGCTCACCTTTGTAATGGAAATGCAACTATTGTTGCCAAGTTGGCAACAGTGGGTGTGACTGTTGCTAACCGCCGATGTTTCGACGTGACCTGGTCAAAACGTCATGTCAACCATATTCTGTAGAATCAGCCTTGTCAGTCAATCCTCTGTTACGCAGAGCACAAGGTGACAGTGACTGTTTTTCAGAGCCTGGCTAACATCATTGGCCAAGATCAGTGGTTAAGATCGATTTTATATGCAAGTATCGGCTGATTTATCGGCTGATTTATCTGCCCAAAATTAAGGGCCGATTAATCGATACACACCTAGTGATAATCCCGGAAATTGACACAGATTTAAAAAAAGAAAAAGAAACTGTAAAAAGCAAACAGAAATGTGTTTGTAATTTCATTAAGCACTTTCAAAACAAGAAGTTGTATTTATAAAGCACCTTTTCAGCAACAAGTCTAAGTATAAGGCAGTTCAAAGTGCACTATAAAATGTCACCATCATAGGTTCTTGACGTTTTTATTTAATTTTACTACTTTATTTTCACAGTAAATGGCTTAATAAAACAGGAGTTTGTTCCTCATGTATGCACACAGTGCAGCACTGCCTCTGCTCATGAGTAATTGATGACCATTGGCAGAATTAAATTACACAATCACAAAGTCGTTTTGTTGTAGATAAAGAGGCTTTTCAGTCCATTGTACACTCAAATAAACCCCCAGAGTAAAAAGCAGAAGCTTTCATTGACTTCTGGAGTCTACAGCACCCCCAAAGTTCTTATTTACTGTCCAAAATGAAAATTAAATATTAAGCCTAAGGCGTTCTGGATCAGAAACTATCAGTGTCAGCAGAAATTTATAAAAATTCAGAAACTGGGATTGGATCGAAACGCCCCCAAAATTGGGCTCCAAGCATGTCTAGCTTTTACTACATGATTTTATCTGAATACTTGCTTGGGTATAGAGAGACAGATTGTCCATAAGGGGCTGAAGAAAAAAAAAAAAAGATTAAAAGGGTGATTTTCCTAGAGCTTATACATGATATTTATATTTTCGTTAAATAAATTCAACAAAGGGTGAAAACGTAGGGGGATACTTGCATGCAACAGGCGTGAGGGGGGGAGAGTCCTCTGCATCAGCTGAGCAAACCCCAGCACAAACAGAGAATATCAGTTCATAAAACAATCCACACAATGTTGATGTGTAGTTTAAAAAAGAACAAAGTGCCATGAGTTGCATTAATGATTTTGTTCAGTCTGGTTGATTTATATAGAACCAGTGCATCTTCTGATAGCGTTTTAGAAGATGCACAAATTCATGTTTAATATAATTAAGTAACTTCTGCAATCAAATCTTGATTTTAGCGGCCGTGTCTGTCTGAACGTGACAGCAGACAAACTCTTTAAAAAATTAAACAGTTTGTTGCTTAATCTCAAACTTTTGCTTCGACAACAGTTGAGCTCCAGTTGGCTCAAACCGACACGGACAAATCTTCTGAAAAATTCACTTCCACCATGAGGTCTGGAGATTTTGGTAGATGCGTGGCTTCTGATCCGTTTCATTATTTTGTTCTCTAAATATGTGCGTTGTAGCTTTCAAACTAACATTATTAAATCTAAATATTTTATTTATAATGTTTTAGCTTTACTATGAAGCAGAAATTAATTTAATACTGACATAAGTTTCATATCCCAGAAAAACAAAGACAAGGATCACTATTAAAATGTTATTCAGTTTAAAGGGGCAGAATCATGTATTTTTCAGGCATATTGTGCCAACTGGGTCTCTTTAAAAACTCCTGCTCCTTCTGAAACTCCGCCTTCAAAAAGTCATCACAACATGGCTTCTCTATTAACCCTTTAACAACGTTTTTACCAGTGTTTCACTGAGAAGTAGATCCTATAACGAGCTCCGCAGATGCACAGTTTCACCACGTGTTTGCTAACTGCTGCTGGCTAGTCTGAAGGAGCTGAGTGGGGACATCATGGAGGAGGCATGCTCTGTGAGGTGGATGTATGAAGACTGCAACTGAATGGTTGCCATGGGAGATTGAATAATTTCTAACACGCAAATGAATCAAAGCAACAGGAATGTTTTTGATGAGGGAATAACATTATAATATGATGTAAAGCTCAAAAACTTGATTTTATATACTGTAATAACGCCCCTTTAAAGTATGCTGCAGTTATATTTATTTGAAAGGAATTATGGTTATAAAGAATTATGGCTTTGTGATTTTGTTCCCTACTTTTCAGTGGATTGAGATTCTGTAACAATAAAATACTTTTTTTTTCATTGACTTCTAAGCATTTTTGCAACTGATTTATTCACATCTGCATCAGTGTTTTACTGAGTTCCTGCTGAGACAGTAAACTGAGACACAAACTCCAAATATCTGCACGTCTACTGCTGTAAAACTTGCAGAAAATTTCAGTAAATTTGACATGCTGTAAAATTTACAGAAATTTCTTTAAAAGAAAAAAGCAACACATGGCACTTTGTTCCAAGTCAAATATGAATTGATACTTGCTTTCATCAGAAACCTCACTTCCTGTGGTGCCACCATCATGTGCAAGAGCTAAACGGAACAAATATGGATGAAGAGACATTAAAACGTAGGGAAGGATGTTATCAGCAAGACAAAAATGAAGAGTGAAGCGATTTCAAACACCGGCTGCATCTTCAGACATGAACTTGGTTTAGGGATGATGACTGAAGGTGACAGAACATGGATGGACAGACGCCAGATCTGCAGATGAACGCGTTTCTTTGGTCGGCTCCTACCTTCCTCAGGCGTTGGAGCCACTTTAACTGCGTCTCTTTCCCGTTCTCGCCGGGTAGAGCGCTGCTTTTCTTCAAGCCGTTGCTTCTCTGCGTTTGCTTCGTCCCAGCGACCTTCTTCCATCAGGCGCTGGTCCGGACGCCGCCGGCTGTCAGTTGGCGCCACGCCCTCCTCGGGTTCGTTCAGGGTCAACGCGAGAGACGATAAGTAGTACATGTTCTCCGCTCCGTCCCTGTAAGGATATCGTCAAACAAGATCTGAAGTACCAAGCGTCACTCTGGAACCTCATGAATTTTCACGTACGCTCAAAAATATTAGACGGATTAGATCAAATAAAAACAAATTACGGTAAAGGGTTCTTTCTCCAGATTTCTTTGGGTTTGAGGGTTTGGTAAACAGTCCTCTGTTTGCCCTCGGTGCCATTCTCGCCTTTGCTGCTTTGCATGATCCTGGAAAACTCCATCTTCTCATCCCATGTTCCTGACAGAACATAATGAGCCTTCCCATCCTTATCCGTCACAACTCCTGTCACCTGGGAGAGAAAAATATCCACATTTCACATCCCGCGCAGTATTGGAAAATGCTTTTTTATTACTGTAGGACATAGTGAACAAAGAAGGAAGAAGCCAGTTCCTCAGATGATCCTATACCAAGATGCCACAGAACGACACAGATCACACTCGCTGCATCTCACTCTCCAGGGACCCTCATATCAATGTTTACAACAAGGAGCTGAACACACACAGTCTTTGACTCTATTGCTGGGCCCTTAAGATTGTGATTGTGTGAGCATGGCTTGGTATATATATCTTAATACTTGATACATTAATCCAGAGTTTTGCACACATCCTGCTTCCTACAACAACATATTAGGGCCATCATTATCAGGGGAAAAAAATTAAAGAGTAAATATTTCTGAGATTATTCTCAAATTTTCTGAGTTACTCCTTTGTTGTCTCTTTCCCCTTTCTACAGAGCCCCTGAAACGCCGTTGTAGTTTCCTCTCCTATCAGCAGAAAAAAATGGTCTAGTACCTCGCAAAGGACTATATGAGTTAACTCGAGTTAAGTTTGTAAATTGAATGTAAACATCTTTATTTTCAAATGTAAAAACAGAGAGATGAGTTTAATATAATGTTGTGAAATGCAGTGTGTCCAATCCTTTTCATCTTCGTCTGATAATTTGGCCTTGCTGCTGTCAGAATGGGTTTGCTCATTGAATACCATGCAAATACCAGAGTCTGTGAGATAATGAAGAAAAACATTTTAAACCTCAAAAAACTGAAAAACTTTATCATTTGAAGGATTTTTTTTTTCTCAATGTAGAACACGGATTCAAAACAGAAAGATGACCAAAATCCTGTTCCAGGTTCTGAAATATGAAACGCGTCTGAGTACATCTTCCACCTAGAACCTCTGGAAAAGATGCCATCGAAAACCTTAAAATGCTGTTTTTCAAACTGAATCCAGCAGTACACAAAGTAATGCTTCAGGCAAAGGAGTGTGCTCCTCGACCAGAACGCTGGCTCACCTTCCGGGGTACATCTCTAGAGAAGTAGCTGTACGGAGCAAACTTGAGGTGGCAGCGATCTCCCGTCTTGTGGTTCACCACATCGATCTCTCCTGACTGACAGGAAGTCGAGTCAAATACAAAACCACTGAGGGTTTCTACACGAAAGATCATTTTCATACAACCGCCACCGCTACCTGATCAATCCACAGTTTCCCAACGATGATGTTGTGTACGGTCGTCGTGACTTTTTTCCAGGAGTAGTGATTGTTGCTCTTATCAAACATACACTGGATGGAGCCTGGTGACAGATAGCCAGAACAAGTTTATTCTACTCAAAAACAAATAAATAATACCATAATAATAAAAAACAAGAACAGCCAGGAGGAGGGTTTTAGAGCTTTTTGTCTCATACGGTCATGACATAGTGACAGTTTTAATAATCGTGTAAAAAAACAACTAATTTTTATAAAAGTTGCATACTACAACTTCAAAAAAGCTGAATAACAATATTGGCTTGTCGCCATGGCAACACTTGATACTCCCTACTTGGTTTTACAAAATAATGCCAAACTAAAAGAATTGCACAAAAATGTCAAAATTTGCACAGAAACATAAAGGTAGAACCCTAATAATATACTCAGTTACAAAAATAAAGAAATTGTTAATTTAGGGATTAGTTTCATTTTAAGCCACAACTATACAAACAGCTGAAAACTCACCCAGAGGCATAATGGAAAGGTATTTTCCCCGGAACTTGCTGGCCAGTGTGATTTCCTGTCTGAGGGTCCAGCCCTTTTCGGAGAAGGCGTGGTGGGCTGCAGCCGGTGGGTGGTGGCTTACCTGAGGGGAGCGGGGCCACCAGGAAGACATTTAATCATTTTTCATTCATTCATAGCTGAAAGCAGTAACCGCCTTAATCCAAACAAACAGCTCAGGTGTGTACATATATTTTTTGCCGACCTGTTCACACAGCGAGCGGTAACCGGACTCTCGAATCCGGTCCAGCTCAAAGGTTTCCCCCAGTAAGGGGTTGAAGGGCTTCCCTGTGCGGTGGACCGTGGTGGAGTAGGACGAGACGGTGAAAGCCGCCACGTAGCACATCTGCTCTAAAGAGCTCTGACACTTTGCAGCTTTGTCCAGGAGCTCGTAGTACTCCAGGTCTTCAGACAGACGCTGAAGCATCGACAGCGGCTCGTTGAAGTTCACCTAGAAACGCAAGACAACAAGGAAAAAGCTTTGTTTTACTTCATTTAGGTAAAAACAAAAAACAAAAAAAGATCCAAGATTTCAGATGACGGATCGATTTCTTACCGGCATCGGTATCTTTGACAGCTCCTTCCCGATACAATTCTTCATGATGCTCCACAAATTAAGGTAATAGTTGGGTTTGTCGGGAATACGAGTCCGTCTTTGTCTGACCGGCTCCAGCTCAAGAGGCGGCGAAGACTCAGAATTGGACGCCAAGGACAATTCATCATACTGATCGGGGAAGAAAAAAAAAAAAAAAGGGGGAAATATTTGGAAGGTTAGTGCAAGTTTAGCTCATCAAGTCAATGCAGATCAGGAGATAAAAACGAGAACGTTACCGACTGGTCGTCCATTCCGGTCTCGTTGCTTATCCCGCTGACATTGCTGCCAGATCTCCTGGAGAACAGAGACGAGAGAAGACATGACGCATCGCCGGAGTGAGGTACTGCAGAACAGCATGTTTAGAAAAACAGAAACAGAGGATCAACCTGTGGTATTTGGGGTCAGCAGGAACAGTAATAAATCCTGTGGGGTCTTCCATTGCATCAAAGAACTCGTTGTCATCGTCCTCATCACTGGCATCGCCCTTTCCTGAAACACCGCCTTCAAACATGATGGACAATAAAAACATAATAGAATGAGTGGACAGTTCCAAATATACGTCCAAAACATTTTACATTAAAAGAAAACAAACTTCTGAGATCAATCGTTTAGTTTTTCTGGTCGATTGAGTGTAAAAGAATCATCTACTGTACTTGAGGTTTATTATCTCTGTTTCAAAAATGAAGACACAAACACATCGATGTATTTTAACCGAGTTCATGTGGTGAAGGGGGTAACTCAACTTTTATCTTTACATATAAAATGTTTAACAAACAACTGAGTAGTAAAATTCTGTAACTTCAATGACCATGATTAGGTTAGCTTAACTGCCTTGCTTTTTCTTAAATAAGAAAAATATCAAAGAATTATTCAAAATATAATTTTACGAGAATTAAGTAGACTTAATTCAATAGTGCATTGATCTTTGGCTGAAAGTAAGATACTTTATGCATTTATGTTTTGTAAAACTCTAAAACGTTACATTAAAACAAAACACAGTCTTAACCAAGTGCATTTCTGTTACATCTAGAACAATCGCGCCGAGTGGCAGAGTAATGCGATATGCAAATAGGAGCGGCAAAGACGTGCTACTTAAATGCATTTAAAAATCAGTTTTTGTGCATTTTAAATCGATTCTGAATTCCCAGGACTAGGAATTGTGATTCTCTATAAAATGGATTTGTTCTGCACCTTTAGTGTCCAGCCACTCAGACTGTGTAGGATCTCTGCTACCAGACTAAGAAGACAGAAGTCCAAAACGAGAGCCTTACTTTTAATGCTTAAGTTGGGATTGCTGAGGGAAGGTGGGAGAACGGTGGCGCCTCTGAACGCTCTCTCCAGGTGGTTGTGCTGTTTGGCTAGTTGCTCCAGCGTCTCCTCCAGGCGAATCCTCTGCTCCCTCTCGGTCTGTAAGGCCTTCTGCCAGCGCTTACTGTGGCTCTGGGCGATGGACAGGAAGTCCCTGCAGGCCTTCAGGAAGAAAACTCCGTCATGTCAGGAAGAAAATCTCAGCAGCAGCCTCAGTAGCTCTAAACGGACTAAGCCTTACATTGATCATGGCGTTGGAGGTGATTCGGAAAAGCGTGGCCCTTTCTGTGACCTGTCGGATCTTTTCCCCCATGTCCGTTCCAACCTGCAGCCCGTCCAGCTCTGATAAAGACCTAATGTTTTGCGAAAACAGTAAAAAACATAAATAAATAAATAAAGCAAGAACGCTAATAATCATTTGCAGCTTTGTTTCTCCTGAATGCTCCGCAGCAGACCTTTGGAGAGCAGAGCCATGTTTAACAATCAGATCGTTGCAGGTGGTGAGGTCCTCCACCTTACTGCCCAGGGTGCGCAGCGTGGACTGGACTTCTGAGGGATGAGATCCCCCGGCCTGAGTGGAGACAGGGGGCGCTGCAGCGAACTCATCAGCAGAGTCGTCTGATGGCAAACACAAGCAGCATGTCGTCTCTGAACGCAACGAGAGTGATCGTGACGCCTGTCTTTACCGGGCCTGTGTCTCACCAGATTCGTCCTGCATGCGCACGGCTTTGGCCTTAGCGAGTTCCAGCGCGGTGATCCATCGCTGGCGCTCAACTTCGGAGCTGGCCTTCAGGTGATACGTCTGCGCTCCCCCGTTGGAAATGACGAAATTGCAAGAGTCCTCCACGGCGATGTTGGCGGTGGCCAGGTTTATGGTGCCTCTGCAGGTGTGACCCATCTCCGCCTGACACCTGGAGACATCGCCGCGGTGGAGAGTCCAAAGCATCCCGTTTCAGACACACATTTCCGCAACATGAATGTGTGTGTAAACAAAAACAAAGGGGAAGAAAAAATCATATGAAAAAGGAAATGCAATTTTTAAAAATAGTTTTTTGGGGTTCTTCCTCTTAAAACGACAGTGTAAGTTTTGTTTGAATATAATCTTAATTTACCTGCATTTATACAAGTAAATTTCAACAAAATATTCCCATGTGAATGTTTGTGTACTGTTGGTTTATGTCCACCAAACTTTCCTTCCACTCAACTTTATTATATATACATATACATATATA
>CAEGAE010077522.1:0-33227 GCA_903067095.1 Girardinus metallicus
CGATACGCAGATCGGTAGGCAATTTGGGGTTAAGTGCCTTGCCCAAGGGCACATCGACATGGGGCAGGAGGAAGCTGAAATTGAACCTACAACCTTCCGATCACAAGACAACTACTCTTCCCACAGAGCCACAGTCGCCCCCAAACTTGACTTGACTACTAATTATACAGTGCACAAGTACAACCAAGTACACCACGTTTCATTACATTACTGAATGCTAGCACCCTCCCTTGCAAAGTTTGAAGGCCACACACACTGTACACTACAAAAAAGCTCTTGTCACAGGATGTTTAATGTTGTGACAGGTTCAGTGTCCACTATAATCAATAATGACTAATCGTTAACACTTTGCGAGCTTATAGAAAGCGAATATGAGCTACACAAATCTCCTTCCATTTGTTATCAGTTTGCAAAACCAGTTGGTTTACAGATGTAAAAAAAGAAAGCCTTCCTAGTTCTATATGGAACTGAGCCATTTCATTAAAGGGGAAGTGCACAAAGAGGAAGCACAGTTTACCTGAAGGGGAAACAAAGCTTTTAGCTGCGTGTGCATGTCACTGTGGAAGGTGGAGAAGAGATGTACTGGTGTGAAAGATAAGAATGATAAATGAGAGCTGTGTGGGCTGAGAGGATGGTATATGGATAGCAGATTAAAAGGCAAAAAAGGTGCAGAGAGCACAAAAAAGACGAAAGTGAGGGCATCTCTCCAGCCAAAGTTTCCCACATACACACACTGCTTCGACACATCTCTCCTTCAATCAAAACTGAGCCTATCTATCCATAAGGCTGCTGTGCATTTTGAATAATGGACCCAATATGAAGCAAGTCACTGAGATGATTTGGTTGTCTGATGGAGGTCATGGGGTTCCTGCCCTGAGAGCAGTGCAGGGAATCAACAGCAGTCATAAAGGAATCACAAGACGGAGTCATTTGCATTTTACACTCACAACTAAATTGGAAATGACTCATGTCTGCTCCTGTCTGGGCCATCCCGATTCATATCAGATACGCTTTTAATTTTTTATACAGCAGTTATGGAGAACCGGACCTACGGTGGCTTTGTCTAATTTCCCAAGACTTAGGGCTCTGAAAATCTTATGGTTCTTTAATGATATAAAAATGAAAGAGCTTTTGGATGATTTTCTTATGTCTTTGGGGATGTCAAATGTTATGAAAGTACTTTTTCATAAAAACAGATCTTAGCTATCTTCTGTCATTCTTCATGGAAATCTTTGCATATTATTACAAAATAATAAAATAATGAAAATAATGTCTAGTCTGACCGTCAGAGAGAAAAAGCAAAAATTGTTCATGGTTATGTTCATTTTCACAAACACACTGATCCATCTGGTACCCTGGACAAAATTGCAAACACAGCTGCCTTTTAAACACCGAAGAAGTTTACCAATGATTTGAAAACATGTTGTTTTAAAACTCAAACTCTTCCGTACTCCTAACCCTATGACTAAATTTTAATAAGTTGAGTTTTCTCTAACTCTATTCAATAGAGCACTGCAAGATTTCCTGCTCTTTACCTGCTGCTACACACTCACAGTCAGCTGGGACGTTATTAAAAAATTCACATGATGGTGATATTATCGCAAAAAAAATTGCAGTGTCAATATTTTCTTTTTATTTTCTTCTTTTATTAACTAGACTTCACATTTTGTGTACGTAGTAATTTGTGCCAGATTACTCTGAAAATCTTATGGTTCTTTAATGATATAAAAATGAAAGAGCTTTTGAATGATTTTCTTATGTCTTTGGGGATGTCAAATGTTATGAAAGTACTTTTTCATAAAAAAACTAATTGAACAACTATCATACAAAACAGTCCTTTACAGCATTAACACACACTGACAACAAGATTCACAACTCTGGCTTTGTTTTGCCTATGCTGAATGTCTACTGCTTTTGACATACATGCTATAACATGTACAAACATGGAGAGAAATTTATTTCTGGCACCATTAAAAGGGAGTGTTCAGAAATACACACACTTATAGTGGATAAATAAAAATAAGCCTGAACTATTTGAAAGGTGTCCCATGCAAACTTTGTTTAGTGTTCTAGTTTTTACTGTTTTGTTAATATGTTACCATATAATGCTTTTGAAAAAGTAGTTAAAAAGGTTCATACTTATTTTGAGTGTTGTGTTTGTTTTGAATGTGAGTGAAAAGTTTTTTCGTTCACATTTTGTTCATTAAAAATAATTGCACCATCTTCCGCTTACAAATTTTCAAGATACAAACACTATTCCACTGAATAAAATGTGTATCAGAAGTTCACTATTTGGAAATATGTCTGGTTGGGCAGTCGAGTTTGTGAAATGAAAAGAGTGTCCGCCACTATTAATATGTTTTTAAAACAACACCTCACCTTATACAACTTATACTACAGCTTTAAAATGTTGTGTGGTAATACAGTAATGAGAAACTATGGTACTTTTATTCAATATTATCATACAATTATGATCTCATACCGGTCCAAGTCAAAGCATCACATTTGTCAGAAATGGAGGTCATATACTAGAAAAAGTATTATTAATTACCTGCTCCAGTAGTTTCTTGTATCTCTGGGTGGCTTGCTGGATAAGATCCCTCACAGTCCATCCATCTTTGCAGGGCACGACTACACCTGTCTGTCCAAAAGTTACTGTCACCTTCATCCTGAAACACTCAGCTTTATCCGAGATAGTGTAACAGACAAAAAGGAGGTAGGATCCAAATTGCAAAGTGCACCACAGACAGGTTTAGGGTTGTGATTAGGCACAGAAAAAACTAAAAAATAGTTGGCAGAAAAACAGGAGTGGCACTGGGCTGCTTTTGTGTAGCTTCACAGATAAAACCACAGAACTCAGAGCAACTTCTTTAAAAAGTTTCCAAACTGAAATGTCATTGTGATTTAACAGGCGGCAGTCAGCACATAACTGCAGAGTTTTAATCACAATGCAGTGGTCATCTCGGTGGACACCTCCTCCCTCATCTCTCCTCAAGTTTTGCAGATGCTGCTGCTCCGTTAGGTCAAAGCATAAACGAAGTTTAACGAAACGTAAAAGTGCTGCGATCCTTTCATGATCGGAGCTCATAAACGAGAGGTGTGTCGCGTTATTATTCCTCTTTGCGACT
This sequence comes from Girardinus metallicus, assembly GCA_903067095.1. Classification (NCBI taxonomy): domain Eukaryota; kingdom Metazoa; phylum Chordata; class Actinopteri; order Cyprinodontiformes; family Poeciliidae; genus Girardinus; species Girardinus metallicus. Next base: position 3,129 of record CAEGAE010077522.1, read on the forward strand.
TTACCAAGTTCTGATTAAAAAAAGAAGCTAGCTGATTAGCCTGATACTAAACCCTGGCCCCGGATATCATAGCAAGCGGACGATGAAAGCTTTCACATTTAGATAATTTTTTTTTTATACTCACGCGTCTTTTTTCTACAACAACTGAGCTTACTCCGAATCGTTTTGGTGAATAAAAAAAGTTTCGCATCGCGCTTAGCAAGCAGCTCATGTGCTAGCTAACGTTAGCCACCTTAGCTGAACTTTGGAGGAGGGAGGGATGCAGTCGCTCGGGCATCATTCCAGAAGTTTTCCTCTCGTTTCGACTCAGCCGCTTGCATCTACTTTATCGTCCACAGATACGACAAGGAAACGCGGAAGTTATTAACCCGTCCAGTGACAGGCTGCGAGTGAGCTGAGCCAGCGAAGAAAGAGAACTTTACTTAGTTGGAAAAGTTTTGGGATTCCTCCATAGCCCCGTCCGTTCCTGACCAGTTACTCCGCCGTTTGTTGCTGTCACTTTCTTAAAGGGATAGCGCCCCAGTGATAAAGCACATAAAGCAGCGAGACGTCAAAGAGCCTAATATGTTTTAGTAACTTATGTTACAAAAACTGTTTAGCATGATGTATTAACCCTTTCTACTGCTGTTCTAATACTTTTGCAAGTTAGTGCAGCATGTATGCAGCTTTGAAGAAAGTACAGTTGAAGTATAAAAAAATGGACTATGTCAAAATGCCTTTATTTACAGACATTATTCCAGCTTCATTATTAACAATATTAATAAAAACTATTTCTGAAAACAATCTATATGCACTGAAGCACTCATTTGTTTAGATGACGTCCTTTGTGTTCTTTTTATACATTAAAATGTAGATTTATTGTTCAACACAATTGAGCTGTTGTTTTTTAGTAATTCAACGAGAATCATTAAGATTTGTAGCTGTATCAAGATAAAGTGTGGGAAAGTTCAATTGGTATGAATACTTTTTGTAATCTAGATAGAGCTACAAATCTTAATGATAAATTGGCAATGTGCCTTGACTCTATGCTTCAGCTTCAAAATTGAGGCAAGTAAGTATGAATATATTTTTTTTTAATTCCAGACAAAATGTTTTATACTTTTCATCTAAATTTGATTACTGCATTCTACATCCCAAAATTTTCTCTAAAAATGTACATATTAGGCAGAATCAGTCATCTCAGATTTATTCAAGAATCTAGTGCGATAATGTAAATAACAACACATCTATTTAACAAGTGTTGAAAAGTTAACCAAACATTCAACAGTCACTGGCACCGTTTCAAATGCTGGAGCTGTATTTACAAAACATCCTGACTTTTCGCTGTTTGGTTCATCTTCAAAGGAGGGAATCCCTTACTGAGAGGAGGAGTTCGACTTTGTAATTAGCAGCTGAACTGACTGCATGTGTAGATCTGCTAATTCATTTGAGCTAGGTTTAGTTTCTGGGTCACTGAATTGCATTGCTACTAATGAACCCCAGGGGAGAGGGAGTATTGTGCATGCAAGACTTTTTTTTTGCTCTCTTTTTATCTTCTGTGATAAAGTTTTAAAGTTAGAAGTAAGCATGAATTATGATCTAGCTAATGATTTTTAATTAACTCAGAAGTAGGGGAGGAACTTTAGCTTTTTATCAATACACAGCGTAAGATGTGTGTACAATATTTGTCTATGGGAATAATTTATTTAGATCGCTTATCATTATATTATTAATGTAACTGCTGAAAATGCATGAACTGCCAAAAACCATAAATAATTTTACTATGCAATACTGAAGGAAAATGTAGGAAACATCCATCATTGCCATGAAAATCATTAAGTTGGGGCTTTAAAATATTTGATTAAACCATTCTTTTTTGATCATACAAATAGTTCCATGTATTAGAATCAGGTGCTCGAGTTAAAATTTACTATAGATTCTTCTTCCAATCGCACACAGTTATTAATGTAGGCTTAAACATACACTTCCACACCCATAATATTTGATTAAATATCTCCTGGCAAGTTTATTTGAATAGCACCATCCATGCAAAACTCTATTCAAAGTGCTTTATGGGAATTCAAAAGACAGTGAAACAAACCTTAAGCATGATGCTGCCAATTTAATGTCTTGCTTTTATTTTTCCAAACTTTTTTTTTTTTTTTGTCATCTCCAGATAGGTGGACTACTGGGTCAGTGTTCCCCAGATCTTCTAACAATCACACAATGGTCAAGAATTTTGCTGTAAATGAACTGAAGAGGTAAGCGGGTATAAATTAAATGAAAATGCAGCTGTGGAGCCTCAGCTGCTGAAGGAAGGTTCAGCCCACTTATACTATATCATTTGGAGCTTAAACCTAATCAAACAAGAACCTAAAACAAAAAGAAATAATATTTATGGAAAGCCACAAGTGCCACAATTCAATGCTCTAAAAAGTTCTGATATTAATGGATGTGTCATTTTTCTAAGTAAACTGAAGATGTATTCATCAAATTAATGAATCTGTGTCTTAAATAAATAAATGTATTTTTTATTATTCAAATCTGTAGTTATTTTTTTTAATTGCCTCATGGTCATGTGCTGCAAAATATCATAATTTAGACCCAGACATCCAGCAGGGCAAAAACATGCTAGAGCCAGCACAGAAACTCATCAGCTGAGTTTCTGTGCTGGTTAACCATTCAGAAGTTTGGGTTTTGTTGATTAATTGTGACATACAAATAAACTTCATGCAATTTAACTTAATAAAACACAGCCCAAAACAAATGTTATTTCATGAAATCTTAAAGCACAGAAAACAAATGACAAAAAAAACAATCTTAATTTATATGTATGATGCAAATTTTATTATTCTCAAATTTAATTATTTCAGAGCACTACCAGCTTTTTTGGCAGGAAAAGCTGTCAAAAGTATGACGTCAAAGATCAACTTCATTAGAGACATTTAGTTAGATATTATTGGGGAGCATGTGTATTTCTGAGCCTACACATTAAATACAATAGAAAACATTCATAATAAATTCGAGATTATAGTTTTTAAAAATATGTGTGAAATTGTACAGTCAATCTACCGTCATTTCAACCTTGGGCCAAAGTAGAGAAGCCCCACTCTACAAATAAAATGTTGAAATAGAACAGGTAATGCATTCACATGCAAGAAATAAAGATCATCACCAGCAAAGGAATAAACAATCAAAAATTGACTCCAAATCTGAGGATTCTTACTTTGCTTTTCTTTACAATTGGCACAGTTGTATTCAAACCCTGCCCATTTGATCCATCTGGCCGTTGGTTCCCCCTCATTGCCCCATATGGTAAAACCCTAACCTCAGCAGTGTTCTGTGTCATGTGTCCTACATTATGAGCAGTTAGGACACCACTGTGAACATGCTAGAAATTGAACGCTCCCTGCTGTTAGGACAGGTGCATTCACTCCCTGGCTAAGAAATCATTATGTTAGTACAAAATGGAGGGGGGGGGGTCACAGAGCATTGGGGGAAACAATGCTGTATACATCAATGTTATTCTGAGTTTAAATACTCCTAATGGGGGCCATCATGTAGATTTTACACAGATGTTGGCAACAACCTAGTAAATCCAGCATACAAATAAATTAGGATTGTGATTTTAATGTGTTGATTTTTTATTAAATTAATTAATTACATGTACCTGTGTTGACTCTTAGTGGGTGACTCTTTCCAGTTTGCACACTGCATCTTCGCCAATTACAGCTACAAGAGGCTGCAGTCTCCAGCAATAACTAAATGGAGAAAATTAATAAATGAGAAATAGCTTTGGCTCGCTTTTAGTCAAACGGAGTAATATTTTGTGAATAGTTTTTAGGGAGGTTGTATCCTACAGATAAGCTGTTGAGATTTAGCTGTTGAGAAGTCTATACAGTACCTTGATAAAGTTTTAGAATGCCTTGAACCTTTTTACATTTAGTCACTTTATCAAAAGAAAAAAAAGAAATATATATATATATTTGAGATTTTGTGTGATAGACCAACACAAAATAGAACATATTGTAATTGTGAAAAGGAAAGTCACTTTTTATTGACTCATTTACTCTGACACCCCTAATTGAAATCTACATAGTAGACAAGTAGACTACTCAATCACATAAAGTCTTAGTAGATTACAATAATGTTGGTTGTTGTGACATGACAAAATGTGAAAAGGTTAATGGTAGATGAATATTTTTGCAAATCACTGCAGATAGACGGCCAAAGAATAGATAATGTAATTTAGAGGTCATATACAACACAAAGTGAAAGAATGTCAGTAGAGGTTTCAGAAAATTTATAAATTCTTTGATCTGTCCTAAAGCACTGACACCAGTTTCACTGAACAGGTGATGAATAGGAAAAGTACCAGGATACTACACTACAAACTAATTTCATTGAGAGGACAGGAGCAGCTACTTGATAAATCCACATATAAATCTAATCAACATCAGTCACAGTCAAGCCTTTGCTTTAGCACACAGACCCTGAAAAGTCCAACAGCTTCAGGATTTGTAGCATGTCAGAGCTTTAAATCTGATGTTTGTTGTGACATTACCTTGCTCTCCCAGCAGTAGCAATGAATTGTAATGACTGTAATGACCCCTTCTTAGTAGATGAAAGGAGGCAGGGTGGTCAACCATAGCAAAGCAAGAAGGTTCAGGTTTTTAGAGGGTGATTGCTATCTAGTTAGAACATTTCCACTTGGAAACTTCGAGTTTTTGTACCAGAAGGGGGAGACAAATCGGCTTCACCACGGGGTCTTTAGTATCTAATTTAAATTGACAAATGCTAGCCCAAGAGTTTCTTAAATGAAATTGGAAGAGGTTTTAATTGATTTTCTTTAAATTTTGTGTATTTCTTAGATATGTAAAAGTTTCTTTAGAAACTATAGGTATGACAAAACCAGTCTGATTCACAGAAAATTTCTTTTTTGGATTAGAAGATAATGGTGTCCAAATGTTTGACCAAAATCGATAATTTTAAAGACCCCATGGGTGACAATTTTGAATTTTAAATTAAAAATTCTGAAAACTACTTTTTTGTGAGAGTTTTACTTTTATGCCTGATGAGCCAAAAACTAAACATACAATAATGAAAAAGAAAAAAAAAAATACTTGAGAAAAATAGCCAAAAACAGTATCTTTTAAAAAGGCCTCATACCAGGTAAAAATATACCTTATTTATTTTAGTGTGTCTGGTCCTACTGTGGTTGGGTGCCTAATTTATACCAGTCTTCAATATTTTTGTGGGTCCTGAATGACCCAAAAGGGTCAGATTTTGGACAACTCTGCCTTGGAGAATAAATGGTGATTTTGTCTACTAACGGCAATAAGTCAGATTTCGTATACATTTTTAAGATACATTGGTGTTTTTTTTTTTTTATCCTCCTCTTGTGTGACCCCAAGAAGCAAAACAAAGCAAAAAAAAAAAAAACATAGCATGAACTGATATAATTACTTTTGAAACTAAACTATAAGATATTGTTTTGTGCTGATCTGTTGTGCTCAGACTCATTTAAGGATAAAATTCCTGTGATCTGCAAGTATTCTGTACATAAGATTCATTTTTGTGCAAGTAAGATAATACATTAAATCTCTTCAGCAATAAAAAGGGATAATGTCCTCTTTCCTTTGGAGTAACATTTATTTTTCATTTTGTCACTTGACATCGCTGTGTTGACTGAGGTGAATTTAAAATCTCCAGATCTCACCTATACATGTTAACAAAATGGTAACCTGACTTGGTGCTCAACATATTTTGTTACTGAAAGATTTTTTTTCTTATTTCTTGCAGCCTGGTCTTGCATGTGAATGTGTGTGTGGGTGTTTGTGTGATGGTGGTGGAGATACTGACAGATCAATAGTTAAACTTGTCAGCAGGGAGATTTTGATCAGCCACACTCCGTCTGTCTATACCCATAAACCCCCAGGCCCCTGTGCACACATAGCCATCGAAATGGTCAAGCCCAACATTCAATTTAATAGTGGAAAGAATAGCGTGTTGTCAATAGGCTCCTCCTGTTTCCTGCTCCAACATGCACCTACAGAAAATGTTGTATCCATTATTTCACAGAGCATTGCAAAGACATTTATAATTAATGGAGTCTAATTCAAACAATATTTGACTATTTTCAGTCTAACATTTATTCATTGCATAGACACCATTGCTTTTTAAATCTCTTTTGAAGATATTAATGTCTGTCTTTAGTTTTAAGTCAGTGGGAATAGAGTTTCAGAGTTTGGGAACATTAAAGGAGAAACAAGAGTGTCCAAAGAATCTTTTAAATTAGGGACAATACAGTCCACACTGACAAAGGCTTGAGTAAAAGATCTAAGAGTGCTCTGTCTGATGATGAGAGCCGAAAACAGTGGCGACACATGACTGTTTGAACAGTTAAAAACCAGTTTCAAAATACTAAGATTAAAATAAATAAATAAAAAATCAAGAAGTAAAGTGTTTGTGTCTTTGTGGCCTTGTTTTAATTGAGAAACAAATTGAGACGGTTTTCTATGGATGGATAGAAAAATGGATGGAAAGAAAATATGTCACTCAATGTCATTATATCAGGGACTAGTAATGAGTTGTCTGCATGTCAAATATACATTAAACCTGTTTAGGCTACAAGTGACATATTCATTAATAGTAGAAAACATTACATTGTCCTTAGCTTTGTAATTTTTAAGAGTAGATAATATAGTAGTAAATTAAATAGGTTGTGTAAAAATGCTGAAAAGTTACTGCTTTTAAGCTATGTTGTTAACAGGTGGTTATTATGATCAAAAGAGCTAAAATATGACCAAACACCTGCAGTGATGCACACAAAAAATGAAAAACAAAGCACATTTTGACTTTGCATCTTTCTTACTGTGTTTTAAACAAAGACACACATAGACACCTTTGGCTAATAACTCAATTAACACACTGTCACTTCAAAAACTGTAATTCCACATGTCACTAGGGAGGATAATGAAGCAACAGACGGTAATTGATACTGTATTTATGGAAAGCTGCTTTAAAAAAAACTAATTATGTGTATATAACAAGCAGAGAATTGTTTCGACAGACCCTGAAACCCATTAGTTGTAGAGATGGAGATGTGTGCATAGACAGAAGTTTCATGTGTATATTACAGACTCCATTGTTAGGGTGGGTTACACAAAAACAGAACAGAAGCTTAAACAATATGAGTGTAATTACAAAATACAGCTGATCTCAGCTTTGCACATTATTACCACCTAGACATATTTTGTGAAAATGTCCATTGGAAATCACAAAAGCTGTATATATGTGAGAAGTACTTCAATAGGTAAGAAGTTGTGGCTGTTTGTGAGTGACATTGTGCACTGATCAGTAGAAGATGGTGGCTGGATCTGCCATCTGCTTCTCAAAACCAACAGACACCTATCTCTGCACATCCACATCAACACATTCAATCTTCTAAAGTTACAAGAAAAAATACACTAATTTGGGTAAAAAGAAAAACATTGTTTTTTTCAGTGGGTTTATATTGACAAAAAAGGATGATGAAATATCAATTGAAATCCTCAGTGGTCCATCAAATGAGTGCGTTTGGTTATATCAGCATTTCAGTGCAATAAAAATTTGATACGAGCTGATGAATAGGGCAATGGATAGCAAAGCAGTCTGACTGAATTGGATTCGGAGGAGCTGCGGACCAAAAGACCAGTTGGGTTCATGCCCTCTATCTCCTTCTTCACACTTCTACAAAAAATATGACATTTTCAATGCATGAAGCAATTTAATCTCTCCCTCCTCTATGAAAACCCCGTAAACGAGCATCTGTGAAATTACGAGGATCACCCAGAGATTGGCCAGCGTGGCGATCTTGCTTCCCTCTGTCTATCTTTGCCTCTGTCCTGTCTCCATCTTGACAAAATATAAGATATTATCAATGCATGAAGCAATTTAATCTCTTTCCCCTTGCGCTGTCTCTTATGAAAACGTCTGTAAATGAGTGTCTACGATATTAAGTGGGAGAATGGTCTGTTTTCTCTAAGGTCAGCTCTCTTATTTTTCCTCCTCTCTGCTTCTGTGATCAGTTCTTTTGTCAGAGGTCAGACTTCTTGGAGCAGCATTTTGCCTGCCAAACATACCTTATTACCGTATGTAAATTCATTAATTCCAAAGCCATAACCACATCATCCTCATGCTTTGACCTCTCTTATCCAGGCCTTCATTTTCAAAGCACCCACACATCCCATATCACACCCTATGCCCCTATGCAAATGAGAAACAAATGAACATAAAACCGAATGTGCATAATAAACAAGTGCATAGTAAGTCAGCAAGTAAGTAAATATAAAGAAGAAATACCTCCTAAAATATAACAAGAAATAGAAAGAAACCAAGAAATACTATACAGGATCAAGAATAAGACTGCAGCTTATGAAGATTTAAACAAGGCAATGAATACAAAAGACGATAGCAAAATGACTTCCCAAATGAATGAAATCCTGGTTTTTCAGAAAACAGACTATGATGAAGGCAAAAACATCCTTTTGTTATGTTAAACACCCCATCTCACCAAAAATGTCTTGCCCTGCTATGTTCATCTGAACATTGTTACTGCGAATAATAAGGGGGATTGACAAAGACTCTTGCTGTGGATTAATCCTCAGGCAGTTCAAAGAATTTTTGCATCAATGCATTGCACAGAATGCAATGCATTGATGCCCCTAAGCTGTACAACATTATGTGCATGTATCTCTTGATATCCACCTACAATATTTTGAGAGTGTGAAGTCTTAAGCTGTCTCAGAAATGGCAGCAAGAGCGACAACTCAGCCTGGGCAAACCTCTGCTTCCTGTATGCAAATGATACACTGTTTTTCATGGGTTTCTGAAGATCACAGCAACAAAACTGCTATGCAGTTCAACCACATGGCTTTAAAAATGTCTTTTCTATACATCTAACACTCATTTTTCATGCTATTGTGATGGGATTTATTATTTACAAAGTTGGGAAATGTTGGGTAAAAACTAAAATTAAATCTTACGCTGACTTATTAATGACGCATCACTTGTTGGACTATGGTGGGGTGCAGTTGTTATCACATTTGCTGTGCAACAAGAAGACCAGGACAACAATCATAGGAGTTTCCTTGTTCTTGTGTTCTCCTTGGGTACGCTGATTTCCTTCCATAGTCCTAAATATGCTAGTTAGGTGTATTTTCTATGTTTAATTGCCCTTTTGGGGGAGTGTGTGTAAAATGCAAATGTCTTGGTTTATTCCATCTGTTGCCTACTGGGCCTACAGAAAGACTGCAATGACTCCATGAGTGCCAAGCTGTCGTAGATTGTCATGGATGCGTATTTTTTTTGTAATAAAAAGAAAAGACTACTGCTTAAACAATTATCCCTTTTGAACCTTAATGAAATCAAACCTAAATCAAATGAAACAAGTCTGCATATGAATTGTAGAAACCACGCCAGATGTTTACTGCAAATATGGCTAAAAAGATAGAAAAACCTAAGAAGAGAACATTTTTATGCTACGCAACCTACCACTGTTAAAAAAAAAAGTATATATATGACTGTCATGAACTGCCTCTCCTGGTCTCATTTATAGCTAACATTTTCTGAGGGAGTGAGTTCTCTGAGCTAAATGTGTTTTACAATTAAACTTATTTCCCTCGACTAGTGACAGGTCTGTTGATGAATACTGGAAACATGGGGGCCTTTTTGAACCTAATCCAAGCAAGTCACGATCTGAGCATGTCTATAAAAAAAGGGCTAAAAAACTATGACAAAAAGAACATATATCAACAAAGGAACCTTTTTTATTGTATAGAAAAGGCATTTGGCATTCAAGTGTGATTGCAGCCTGGACTCATACACACATATGCACGTTCAAACAGCACACTGACCTTTCAGAGCTTTTCACATTTCTGATGACTTGTATTTTTTTTCCACCATCTTCTTTCCTTTCATTACAATTGAGGTGTTTTTTCATTCCCCCCCCCCAAAGCTACATGTGACTGTACGGTAATGAAAACATGTACATATGAAACCAGAAGAGAGAGGATCGAAGAAAAAAACAAAACAAAAAAGAGCATTTTAAAGCAAAATTTCAGTAAATAGTAATAGAAAGAGGAATGAATTAGGGCACCCTCACATTTCACTGTTATATGAAATGTCAAAAAAAAAATCAAACAAGTATCATATCAAGTGGCACATGCTTTGAAAAAGATGTTCAGATAAGTCTCCAAAACCCCTAAAATATTAACAGAAGAATCTAGCTTAAATTATGTCAGTATCCTTTATTGAATGAATGAAACACTGTTAATTTTTGGTGTACCTGTTTTAAAACACCTTACTTTCTGGATGAATTTATGAAAAAAAAAAACATGTAAATGTCTCTTTTGTTTTTTGTTTTTTTTGGAGGATTTTTTGGCCTCTGTTTAATCTTGTTCAATCTCTAGTAATCTAGTAATGTTTATCTGTAGTTTAATCTCTGTAAGTGATTAAACTACAGATAAACATCCAAATCACCGTTTCTTTCCCCATCACAATGATATGAGGACATTTTCTTTTAAAACAACATAACATTTAATGGAGTATCCTAATTTTTCCCATGAGTGCATACTGAATCAATGTTTTAATTATTTCTACTTCAAAAAAACCAACATTTAATATAAACATTTAATATGAAGAGTCTGGTCAACTTGATCAAATGTCTAATCTGAATAAAGATCTTCATTTTCAACATTAAGTTGACCATATTTTCTTTCAAGGACAGGTTTTGGTTGCCTGCTGTGTAAATGAAGCACAGTCAGTCATACATGATCACACTGCATTATTTGCTTCATTTGTGCATCTGCTATCTGCTCTGTCTGCATTAGATTTACGTAGCAGACTGCTCAGATGAACACAAATATGTCCATTCAGTCCAGTCCATATGAGTAAATTGCATTTATGTGAGTAAGGCTACAATTATGCACTCTTCAGTCTGAAACAAAGCTGGTGTAGAAGTCAAAAGACAGAAGAAGTGCTGTCAATAGCATGAGAAAGGGACACCCCTTATAATATCTTACTGTATCAGGGAGGAATCACGGTGTTTCTAAATCAATAGAAGATGTGAAATGTTGTATTACCCCTGAAGATTGCAAAAACAAATTGATCCATTCTTTTACCTCAAAGAGAAAAATGGAAAAATAAAAATGGCAAATTGTTGAACTATTACATATAATCTCCACAAATGCGTACCGTAATGCAACAAAAAGGGCTTTCACAAAGGACCGGGTTGCATTTTGTATTTACTCTGGTTATTGGTGTCTATCCTGAAAATTCTTTGATTATCTGAAATATTTAAATGTGACACAAAAGGAAAAAACATAATAAATCATCACAGCACTTTGAATGTATTTGCAAACATGGAAATAGCTATTTTAATGAGCCTTATTTGTATTCTTTTTTCATTTATTCACTTCCCATTTCTGACCGCTGTACATTAAGGAATTGCTGAATATTAAAATACATTACCTATTTGCATGAGCTATGTGGTAATATCTTACAGTAACTTGCTGTGAAATTGTATAGCTGGGATTTGAACATATCTTAGTTTAGAAAGCTGCATTTCAATCTGAATTTCGCAAATTTTATTTCTTTTTTTTTGTACATGAATGACAGATAAGAACTAAAAATATGTTTCTGTTGTGAAGCTGTTGCTGAAATTATGCCACTTGTGGCATAGTTTCCCCTTTTCTGTGCGAGTCGCACATACTCACACAGAAAAGCAGACATTTAAAATTATAAGTTTGGGTGCCCGTGCAAATTCAATAACGTACATCTAAAATGGTAAACACAATTTTTCCACATATTAAACTCAGTGTAATCCTATTGTCCATTATCTAAATGCCATGTTTCTCATTTTGTCTTGCTCAAAACAAAGCCATCCCGGTTTCAGGTGAGCTGCAGTGCCCACCTCTTCTGAAACCCTCAACTTTTCCTTTGATCAAATTTACAGTATTTCTATTGGTCTATGTATTTAGAGACAATAGTAAAAAGCAGAAGCACTGTCCACAATGTTCTGTTTTTAACTTCATTTCCTGATTATTTTTATAACAAACTTTTTTTACGTAAACTATCTGAATTTAAAACTTTTAAAATAATTGGACTTTGTCTTTCCCTGTTTTCAACTTCATTTGGATTTATAACCCATCATTCAAAGGTTTAATAATCCCTTAACTATGTGGGATAAAGTGGAAATAAAGAAAGTGACACATGCTTATTAGCCTATTTGAACAGAAAGATTCCTAATTAAAAATGATTTAAAGTCTGATCGAAAATGAAGCCTTGCAGAGCCAGAAGAAAACATTTTCTCATGATTTGGTCTTGTTTTCCAAAACAAAGAGGAGACATTTAAAGGGTCTGGACCCATTTGTCCCCTGAGAGACAAGGCTACACAATGACCTTTTAAAAGATTTTCATCACTCAGTTGCCTTACTCTCTGCTAATCTATCCTTTTCTTTCATAAATACTACATGACTCCAGCTTCTCCCTATGTAATAATACCTGCTTGTCTTTCGTTAATCTCCATCTTCAAATGCCACGCCTCTTCACGGGCCAGTAAATCTCTTTCACCTTGAGACGGTACGAAATGCTTGATGTTAGAGAGCTGAGTAAAGTATGTTAACTAGAAGTGAAGTGGACACAGGAAAAAACTGAGTTACATAGGAAGCATTGCTCTGAAGCAACATTCATTCTCATCAGTCCAAATTGGATGCAAGAAAACATTGGATTTTTACTACACTTTCTTAAATTTTTACACTTTCTTAAATTAGGATTCAAGTTCAAATAAGATTTACTCGTGCTGTATGGCCAGCAGAGTGCCGAGTGTCTCCTACCATGTTAGCTATGCAGGCAAGACTTACAACTCAGTTTATGCTTTGTTACCATGGCAACACAATGACACCCACTGAATGTGGCGTAGGTGCTAACAGAGAGCAACCTCACACACAATCAGTCCCTGAATCTCTTTGTGTGTGCACGCATGCGAGTGTGTGTGTGCTGAGGATGCATTAAGGAGAGCAATGTTCAAATGACAGGTCGATGTTTACTCTGCAATACTCATTTAAGTCAGTAAAACAAAATCTACTTATTTTGGCAAAAAGACTCTTTTTGAAGAAGAAAAGTATAAGTAGAAGCACTGTAGAGGAAAGGAAGCTCTTGTTGCAGTAAAAAGGAAAAACAGGATGAGTTTTTCAGAGTAATGTCACAGAGAAATGTCAAAATAAATAATGTAATACATAAATCAATAAAACTTTAAATTTGAAGGTGAGATCATTAAAGCGCATGTGCTGTGTTAGATGCTTTTTAATATAATGGCAGACATAATATTTAGATAGCAGTCATTTGATTCAATTTAATTAAATTGCACTCTATTAACTTGCATAAACAGTCACAAGTTGCAAAATCCAACACAATCCCCAACACTAAAAATAGTCTTATAACTCATTTGTTTTGCTGCCTTGGATTTTAATAACATAAGAAGACATACTGCCTTGCTTTAATGAGGCTTCTAGTGCTACACTGTAGCATACATAATTAATCACCAGCTAAATTGGGTAGCAATTCATTTTTTTAGAGATGTTGAAACATTTTTGGCAACAGTGACACAGCACCATAGACACCACACATACAGTAGACAGCGCTGGTATGGAATTGAAGCAACTGCTCCTGAAACATAACATAATCTCATGTTACACTATGCATGCACTCTGTCTGTGCTGTACTGCTAAAGATGAACTTACCTCAGCATGATGTGACTTAAAGAGACACTCTGACCTCCTTTTTGATTAATTCAGCTAATAATTATTTGACCTTATGTAGTGACGTGTGCGTAGTGTGTAGAGGTTTAATCTCATGACCAATAAGCATTGACAAAACTTTTATAAGATGACATCACAAAAATAATGTTCCCTGTATTAACCTCACCCCAACACAAACATTACATTCTTAAGTAACACAAATGTTTGATGTTCCACAAAATGTGATGCATTTCCACACATTTAAAACACATGTCAACATCAGCATATGGAGTAAGATAAGAAAAAGATTCTTACAAAACAGACTGTCTTTTTTGCATATTTTGATCTGGACTCTGATGCAGAACCCACAAACAAATTAGTTTCAAACTCAGCAAAAATATTTGTGAAAATGTTTCAGTATTGAACAGCAGAAGCAGTGTGGCCCAGATGCTCATTCGAAGGTTTGTAGAATCATATGACAGGAAGTAAAGGTTTGAGAAATGTGATTGTTTTGTTTTTTAATTGAGCAGGAAGACATACTGTGCATCCTCAGAAGTACTCTGGATTTGGTAAGTTGGTGAATTGGACCCTTGCTGATCTCTAACTGTAACAGTGAAGGACAGACATGCAGGTGAGTGGATGTAATTTGGACAATTAATTTATAATTTAGGGAATTTAACAAAAATCCCCCATTGAAGAGGTTTTTAGTTGAGTGTTGTAGTCACAAAATGATTGAGGAGAATTCTTTTACCTATTTTAATATGAGATAAACTCATAGTAAGTGATTTTAAAGCACAAGAACAGCAAGAGTCAAACTGACCCAGCACCAGACTTGTACTCAGAAAACAAGGAAAGCTAGATCAGTGCAATTACTGACGAACCATCTGACAATGTCAGGGAATCCCACTGGTTGTCAGGTGGCATGATGAGCAAATGAGTTTCAGGTTAGAGGAACTGCTCTGCCCCCAGAAAAGATACACAGTGCAAGAACAAAAGAGGAGAGGAAAAGCAGAGATGAAGATATGACTCAACCTACCACCTGATTTCTATATGAGTAGAAAACAAAAAATGTACAAAACTATGTGGTTATGCAAAGAAAACTTAAAAATTTTAACTGCAAATGCATATGGGAAGAAAAAATATCTCTAAGATATGAGAAAGACGCTTGACCTCTTTGTATCTTATAAAAAGAGAGGTCACAGAGGTCACAAGTATACTTATAAATGCTTAGTATTATCTTTGACCATTACACATAAATATTGGAGGTCCAGTACATTGATATGTACAAAAAGCTGTAGGGCTTGGGTGAAAGTGGTTGCATAAATCAGTTGGGATTAGGACATTCAAATATTGTCATGGCAACCTATGACTACATATAGAGTTATGTAACATTTATCAGCATGCATTTATGGAAGAAAAAATATATACTGAACAAATCTACGAAGGCAAATTGGCTGATGGTGGCGATATTGTGTGAGCAAGTCAAGTTTTCTAAAATGTAGCAGCAGCAATACACTGTTATCACAATTCTAAAGCTAAATGCAAAACTCATGGTGAACTTATCGGGCCACCTAACTGAGAAGCCCCTCACAAAGAGAGAACAAGAAAATTAAAACTTTGTTAGCAATTTTAGATAATTAAACGTCATGCATGCTGGGTCATGGCAAGAGCCTTTGTACTTTGATTGGCTTAATCAGCTTTTGAAGTAGGAAATTACTCCTTCTGAGAGATTGTGTAATTTCTTAGAGTGTGAGGAGAATGGCTTAATCAAATATAATCAGAATGGAATAATTAGGAGTTATCTACAGCATAACGATACAAAGTAATACTCTCAACAAAAAGAAACATCAGCTTATGGCTATACAGACAGATCTAAAGTATAATAATTGTCTTTTGTTCTAGATGTAATGAATACAGAAATGGTTTTATGCCTATCTTCCTACTTGTTACACATATGTATGCTTATTCAAATTATCTGAAGAGCTGTAAATTCTAGTGTAGCCACTTGTACACCTAAGATTTAACCTCTCACTTACTAGATCAACTTTTCTCTAGTTCTCTTTCATAATGTCGTTGCTGGACCAAAGGTTTAATCAAATCACCTACATTATGCAGATGGCTTTGGAAAATATAAAAAGTAGTTAATTTAGTTCATTTCTAAAATACTTTTTTCTTCAAAGAGTTGCTGTAAAAATTATGGCTGTGAACAGGAGGAATCTCCTGTAGCAGTTTGTCTCACAGTAGGCCTGAGGACGCCTCTGACTGAAAGCACTGTGTTGTTTCGATGTCATCCATATTTCAGTTTGCTTGCTGTACAACCTCCTCTTTTTCTACCATAGACAAAGAGTTTGATCCATTTCTGTTTCTCATAAAATCTACCACCTTTGTTTTATCCGCATTCAAAATAAGATAACTGCTTCTTGTCCATCTCTGATATACCTGATGATTGCAGAGTCATCTGAGTATTTCTGCAGAAAACAAGTTTTTGTCTGAGAAGATTGCAGTGTACAGAATGAAAAGGTAGGGGGATAGTATAGGCCCCTGTGGTTCTCCTGTGTTACTGACCACCTTTCCAGCATATGATCCTGCAGCTACGGTGAGCACACCAATTAAGGGCCTTTTTCCCTGTTCTGCTGTGGTGGATCGAGTGTTGAAAGCTGATTTGATTTTCCATTTTTCCATGAGTAAAGAATTTTTTTCCTCTCTCAAGTAAAAGAAAATTTGAGTATTTTCCTCAATACTCAAAATTTTCAATTAGCAGGATAAACTCAAATTTAGAAAAAAAAAAAAAAAAAAAACAGCTCAAATTTAGATTATAAGCACTGAAAACTCAATAGTATTCCATATAGCAATTCCATTTTTCATACCAGAAGAATGATAAACACTTAGCAAGTCTTAGAATTTAATGGGTTTATTAATTAGATGTCTGAATGTTTATCTTTCAGTAAGTAAAACTGCCTCTGTATTCATTAATTTGTGTATTGATTAAGTTACATTACATCAATTTTTGATTGTGTTTCATTTACTCAAAATAATTATTCATTCACTTTATTACTGATTAAATTGACAATTGTATAAATAAATCCTTACACCCAGGAATGCTCAGACTTTTCCTTCTTTTTCCTTTTCTTCATGTGAGAAATTGGTCAGTGGAAAAGTCAAGAATTTATAGTCCAAGGTACTTTAGCTAAATAAGTCAGATAGATTTAAATATATATATATATATAGTCATTGGTTTACAATCTTTAATATAGTTTAAAGAAAATAAATATCAAGACACCAGACTTATTTTATTTGTTCTGACTTACAGCAAAAAGTCCAAAAAATACAAAATCTAAAATGGGAGTTGATGTAGTGAGTTTAGAATGCATTTTATTTTGTATTTCTTTTTATGTAGACCTTTTTTCTTTTTACACTTTATTTTCATTCTGCCTGATACTATTTTTTTCCACCCATCAATCAGTCAATTTTAGTGGACCCACAACTGTTCCCACCCTTCTCCTCCTCTGAAACCACCTGGCTGTTCTCTTTTTCTTGCACCAATCTCCCCGACTCCTGAGCCCTCCTTTGTGTCTGAACACACCCATAAAAAACACACAGACTCACACATGCACACATTTAAACACAGAAATGGGCAAAAGACACAATCGTCAGAACTCACACAAAGAGCACACAGTGCACGCTCAGTGCCAATCCACTTAACCAAACTATTCTCTTCCTGAAAACGGCTGATTTGAGCCCCTGCAGCCCCTAATCATCCAATCAGGGACAGAGCAATCTCCTCCCCACTGGGCCTATCAGAGCCCTCCGTTCAGGTTCCACTGTTCCTGCAGTGATGGCGAGACTGAATCGTGTTCAGAGCTCCCTGCCACTCATTCTGGGCACGATCAGAGGAGCTTTTCCTTTGCCAGTTCATTTATATAGTTCTCTGTGGTGCACCAGGCTATTGTGAGTGCACATTTCTGATTTCTTGCAAAAAATCACACATCTCTGCCTTTGCTGCAGTTTTCACTTGATCAGATTTTTCTAGTACACAAGACCAACTGTACTTAAAAAACAAAGTTTTTGTACCACTTTTTTTATGTTTTGTTTCAGATTTTATTTTCATCATTATCCTTCATATAGCATTTAAGACAAAAAGAAATGAATTTGTGAAATATGCGTCCAAAAACAAACTTTAAAGCCCAGAAATTTTTCACATTTACTTCCAGATTGACATTTGAAGTGAAGCTTTGGTGCTAAAACTATGGACAAAAATAAATTTTTCATCAATAATAGTGGATGGTGTCTTTTTTTTTTTTTTTTTTTAAAAACACCTTTGGAACCTTTCGTTCATTCAGTCTCATTTTTGAATGATGAAAACTGACCTTAACTCAGGCAAATAAAACCTGCAGGGTTTCAGATGTATTTCCTGATTCTTTTGAGAACTTATAGATGAGTGAGCAGTGTGGTCTTGGAGAACATTTGGTAGAATTTGGAAAAGTTCACTAGTTGTCCATTTGTAGATTGTTGCGCTTACTGTGGTTCACTGGAGTCTGAAAGCTTTAGAAATGATTTTCCAGAATATTTAATTGATCAATATTTTTGAATTTCCGTAAATAGCAGATGGAGTTGCTTTTTGAGGTCCTTTAAGCTAAATTCATAAACAGGCAGATTTATTTTGTAGAAAAAACATGTTTGCAGTAAATGTTCAGTTTGGTTTCCATCCTTTTGTACTGCAGGTGGTTAATTAACTTTCCTTTAAAAAAGAAAAGTCAGAAGAACAAACAAATATGCATTCAATTACGAATCTGAACAAAATAATTTTGTCTTGAATATATAATTATTCAGATCAAAAATAAGCACGAATCACCTTGCTGAAAATTAGAAGGATAATTAAAGTTTCTTTGCAATTTTGGCTTGTAAATGTTGTGCATGCTGGGTAATGGCTTCAGCAGGTCCTTTGTACTCTGATTGGGTTAATTAGCTTTAGAAGTAGAAAATTACCTCTACAGCAATATAGTGTGATTTCTGGTGGGATGAAGGGAAAGACTTAATCAAATGTTATCCAGATAGAATAATAAGGGCTTCTCTCAATGCCATAAAGTTACAAAATTGCCCGCTTTTGAAAAAGTGAAAAATTTTGTGAAGATTGTGAAAATGGATGTATGATGTAAGATTAGCCTTCTCTTTGTCTTGACTTTATTAAAAGGGATAAATAAAGCTTCTGGGCTCATCTTTATTCAACCATATGTCTTGTCATTGTACATTTATCACCATTTTACTTTAGTGAACTAAAGGGATGATTCAGTTTTAAACATGTTTTTGAACAAAAGGGGTCTGCAGTAAAGATTCAGAGAAGTATATTGAAATAATGAGCTTCAAGCAAATAAATAGAAACTATCAAGAAATAATTGAGGTAAATTAAAATGACTGTTGTATAAATATTTATATATATATATTTTAAGTTTACTCATTTATTTGAATCAGAATGCACTTCACACAATTCAACATTGAGAAGATTTTCCAAATTGGTGTTCAAAATTTTATCCAACTTGCCCATCAATAATCTGTATTAGTTTAAAGCTTTTCTTCCTGTGATTTTTTCCCCATCCATCCAAGTTAATCATTTAATGATTTATTGTTTTACTGCAGATTTAACTGCTATTAGTATTTAAAAAAAACACTTTGTTTTTCAATTATAGGGCTCACATACTTTTCTACCGACCACATCTGACTGCCAAACATGATTTTCCAAAAAGAACCAGAACTTCTAAAGCCTAAGGACATGACAGAGATACAATATGTACAAGAGAAAAAACAAAATAGATGCTGATGTACATCACACAGTGCGATTACTGTCACGGTGACAGCAACCACAAATGCGACTCTTCTGTTTGAAATTATTTCACAAGCTGTTCATTTTAGTGTCAAACACATCTGTAACATGTTTTATGTCAAGAGGATTGAAGGCTAGTGTGCTCTTTTAATTTTTTTTATAAAAAGCAGGAGAAGAAGCAGGGCTGGGGGAATTAGTTTCTTACTCTGAAAAGAGACATAATGAGGGAAAATCAATCTCCTCCTTCTATTCCATCCCTTTTTTTCTCAACCTGTACTTTTGTTCAACTCTCATTCGACTTCCTCCCTTTCTTTGTCCGAGTATCTGCATCTCTGAGATGTTTTGTCCGTTTGATTTTTCTCCTTTTCATCCTGTTCGTGCTCCATAATGGCACATTGAGAAGCCTCCATCTACCCTCATCTCCATCCCCAGCTCCTCTTCCATTATCCTCCCCTTTTTGTTCTTTTTTTCCCTCCTCCTCGTCCTTCCTGCCTGCCCCATTTCTCACTTTCCACCTCTCTCTATCTCATTACTCCGAGGGGGCCACCATGCTGTGATCCTGGCCATCAGTAATGGCTCATGGCCACACTGGATGGGAGATTGCAAATGTAGCACAGATGAAATATTAGGTGGTGAGTGGGATTGTGTAAATCAATGGCTTATGAAGGCTGACCGGGCTCCTTCATTCCTGATCACATACACATAAGAGACCTGGCCTGCTACTCCTTTCATCTCCCATTCTGTGCAAGGCTGTCTTTTCGTTTAACTTTAAATCACTCTTTCTAGATACTTTTTAGCTTATCATTAACATCAAGCTATTCTCTCTTGTTCAATTTACAGATATATTTCCCCCTCCTTTTCTGTCGCCCCCGGGCTATGTTTTTTTCTTCTGGTTGATGGGATTTAATAATGAGGGCCACGGCTTGGTCGTCATTTTTAGCTTCTTTCCTCTTGTCTTCCTCTTGCTTCTACCTGCCTCTCTTTGGGGCAGCAGGTAGATAATGGGGATCAGAGAGTGTCTCCATCTTCCATTAAAGCTTCTACTGGTTCATAAACCAAATCACAAATCAAACAAAAGTGCAAAGCTGGAGCAGAAAGGACTCTAAATGACAGTGGCCAAGTCTCCAAGCAAGGCTCACTAATGGCATCAAATTGTAACGACAAATGACTTAAAAATCGCTTTAATATGGTTTGTGGAGGTTCAATACTTTGTCTATGAACATAGTTTCCATTCATCTGTTAAACTGCCTTCACACTAGTAAAAAGCAGCACATTACAGTGACAACCCCTCCCGACCCCATTAAGGGATGAAGGGTGAACAGAAAATGGATGGATGGATGGATTACAGTGACATGGAAGGAAATTAAAAAAATAAAGATCTGAACAGTTTGGTGTGCATACATTTCCATCTTCCCTGAAATAATACCAAGTGGAAGCATTATTTTAGACTATGTGCCTACCAATTTTGCACATTTAGGCAATTAATATTAAGTGCAGCCTGATTGGATGGATAGTGTCTGTGAACAGCAATTTTCAAGTCTGGTCACACATTCTAAACTACCTTTAGAGTGCAAACTTTGACTGAGCTGTTCTCACTATGCTTTGATTCAGCCCACTTTACTTTATAACATCCTCTGGCTACATGTTTAGAGTTGTCTTGCTAAAATCAAAACCTCTACATTGGTCTCAAATCTTTGGAAGCTTCCACAATGGTGTGTCCAAATTCTGGAGCTGCATCCTTAGAAGATCATACTTAAAGGATGACTACATCTCAATTTGATGAAGGCTGTCCAAATTCAAATGTTCCTCCAAATGCAACCTTCTATTCCCTGGATTTGAAGGACATGTCTGGTGTATTATTTATAGTCCACCTTATCTCAAGACAAGAGATTCAGTTCATATACTTTTAAAATATAATATAGCAGGACAAAAATTAAAAGCATATGTGTTGTTAGGCATTTGTAATTTGCATAGACATGTTTTTTTATAATTCAATTTTTGTAAAAAAAATGTTTTATTCATTTAGAAGGATTGAAAAAGTTATATAAATAAAGTTGAGCTCCGCTTTTACCAACTTGCCATCGTTGCTAGGCGACAGGACACACGTCGAAGTAAGGACAGAATTAAATCTTGCCCTGGCTGTTAGTTTTCTGACACAAACTGAACTTTGCATCCAGAAATCTCACCAGTTCCCACTTGTCAAACCGTGTGATCGATAGAAAGTTTTGATCCATAATCGTGTATCTGAAGGTTGAGAGGCAAATGAGTGAAAGACAGCACTATAGACATTTGCTAAAGCCTTACAACCGGCTAGAAGCCTACCTAAAACAGCGTATCCTACCTAGGCCGGAGAGCAGTAGCCATATAAACAGCAGCTGTATATTAAGACGCTGACGTGCGGCTGGTCATGTGACCCTAAAACCACGCGAGAACAAACACAGAATGGTGTTTGGTTTATTTTTGTGCTAAAGAAACGAAGGAAAAGAAGATTTTATTTTAAAATAAATCTTTAAATAAATAAAAATAAATAAAAGTGAATCTAACAAAAATGGAAAAAAATTACCCTGGTTACATCAGCAAAACACTGTATAGCACAAATAAAAAAAATAATTATACACAATTTAGTTTTTAAATAAAAAAACTGTTAATAATATCAAGTATAGTCATGTTATTGTCAGTCAAAAACATTCATTATAATTTGTTTACTTTTTTGACTTTACCACTCAAGAAAAGTGATAATTTACTGTTAAATGAACCTAGTCACTTCTTACAGCTTGTTAACAATTAAAGCTGAACACCGACACTTGTTAAATAAAAAGGATGTGCAAGCAGTGTGGTATCACTGGTATGTGCTAATATCTCAGCAAATGCATTGTATCTTTGTGGAATTTGTGTGTCTGCTTTAGTCCTATAAACATGTCAGCTAATCTATTCTGACATTTGTGTCAAAATGGCCCCAATCCACTTTTAAACAGCAATCAATATGTTGTTATTTCCAAAGAGCCCAAAGTGTGATTCTGTGTTTAGATGTAAAAGTATAATGTGTAGTTAAATAAATGTGGATTCTCAAATGTCACCTTATATTTCTATTGTTCTGAGACTAAATAGCCTGGGTGCGTTTTGCAGATGATCAGTATGTGGTTCCCTGACTTCGTGGAACACCGAGTGGCACACTTAGGGTATTCAAAAAAAACATGTATGATTATTGATTGAGTGGAAATGCCAAGAAAAAAGCTGTAATGGTTTCATCCAGTCCTCAATGTAAAAACCTGTAGCCAGAAAATATATTTAAAACATTTTTTTCATTTGTTTTATGTTTTAAATCCACACAATGATCTGACTATAAATCTGTTAAGAAAAATAAACCATATTGTTTCTTTTTTCAAACTGAAATTACATCCAGTGAGAGTTTAAATGTGTTTTATAAACCAAAGTGGAACATTTCGTAAGCAATATAAGCTTCATGATTGGTTTGTAACCTGATAAAAGCTCCACTGGGACCTATTTCCAATATAAAGAAGAGTAAAAGTGATTAAGCTCAAAATGATAATGGTGGCAATTAAAAGTGTTGTTTTATGATTTTCACTTTTCGGTGGAAAATGGTTTAGTCAGTAGATGCTTAATTCTCATATCATCCTTGCATCCAACTAGTTTCTCAAAGGTAAAGGGAGATTGGTTGGTTTATGTTACCTGTTCTACTTCTCTTTGTTCAATATGCAATCCTACTTTATATGCAGTATTATTGTGGACCAAATAAATTTGTACAAAACAAAACAAATCTAATGAAACTATTAGTATGAAAAACATCCAAACATGTACCAACAGGTTTCTAGGGATGACTCCAACCTGCACTGGTAACAATCAACTTTAAGTTAAAAGATGTACAAGCCACTATTTTTTTGGTTAAAAGTAAAAGTAAGTAAAACACAGAAGGCACAACATACTCCTACAGTTCTTTCTGGACATTATACAGATCAACAAAACACACATTGATCCGATATGTGTTTTTAGTTTAAAAACTCTCTCAGAGATAAAGATGATTTTACTGACTTTGAAATTCATACATTTCTAACATAAATGAAATAGTAAAATACACCATTATTGATATAATTACTAAAGTCTTGATGAGACAAATCAGCTGCTGATGTTGCTCTCGTGAAACTTCACTATTTCACTGGTAAAACAGTTAGTTGCTGAATTTATGCTTTGTTTGTGAGACAAATGTGTTTCCTGTCCTCCTAAAATAATATCTTAGATCACATATTAGCTGTCATCTTTGTTAATTTTGCAATTCACATGTCAAGGAGAGTAGGAGAAATGAGAGAATACGACCAAAACGAGATCATCCTTCAGCCCAAACTCAATGTTTGCTCTTACTCAGGTCCCAAGCAGCTCACCTGCTGTTCGAATGTTTCCAAAAATTGATTAACAGACTGATTATTCAGATTAATTTAACCCCTCTAAATGATGCTGCAGCATTAGAGCGGCATCTGTGGATTAAACACAAGCTGATTAGGATTTGAGTGACTTTTTAGCTGTTTGTAAATAAAAAAAAAAAACAGTCACAATGTTTTACCCCAAAGCTAGGATCATCATTATGTTCCGTGTAATCACATTAAGACCTGTAACGTGGTTTAACGTCCCTGTGTAGCAGGGATAAAATGCTTTGTTGAATTTTGGGAAAATAATTTAAAATACATCATGCTACCCAAGAGAAAATAGTTCATGCTCCTTGGTTTCTTCTTGCAAACTGTTTTAAACTATTAATGCTGAAGGTACTTTACTTTAAGTTGTATTAAAAATGAATTCTTTGATTATGCCTCAAATATCAAAATTTTTCTTGTCGATTATAGGGCACTAAGGTTTGCATTGTTGATTTGAGGTAACGTTGATTTTACAGCTCCTATGTAAATTCTATTCCTTTAAAAGGAATAGAATTTGTTGCAAGTGGCTTAGAAATATGTAGTAGAGAAAAAAAAAGTCAAATATATTTAAAGATTTTATTTTCAGTCCTGTTGTCTAAAACTTGTGTTGAATAACGTGTCCAGGAATCTGTCACACTGTCCGTCCTTTAATCTATTTGTCCATGTACTTTCCATCCACTGTCAAAATATTCAGCGTATGTCCGCTTTTGTATTAACACTTATCCATACTAGTAGGATGTTCTTTGATTCAGTCAAATCAATTTATATTCTTGCCTCGAAAACCTTTTCAGTTACATTATAAGTTAACAGTAAGCTATATGTTTTGCCGTTTCCTGACTGATTATCTCAGTGTTGGGCCATCTACAGGATTTCTATGTTTGCCAATGGGAGCAAACCACATAAGATACAAAGCATATCTTCACATTCCGTAGTTGTCAACTCCCTTTATCAAAGTTAGAAAATGTCCAGAATAGCTTATGTGTAAGCAGAGCAAATAATTCTGTGGATTCTTAGCAGTGTTTTGTCTCTCATAGATTTTTTCTGCTCGTTTATTGCTTCCCACTCTTTTATCAGGCTGCCAGTCATTTCAGAAAATATAGCAATGTCAACAAAAACGGGTATCGTTATTAGGGATGAGCAGGTTTCTTGCCTGCCATTTTTGGCATGCTGTCAACAAAACTCCACGATTACTACAGAGGTTTTTGCATCATTTCCAACCACCTGCATACCAATATCATTTCTTCTTATGAACTGCATCCTGCACAAAGATTTCCCATCATCCTGCTCTATCTTCCACATGCAAAGGGCATGTGTGGGCAAATTCAGGACCAGATTCTCCAGGTGTTGTCTGGAGATCATGTGTGAAAACAGCTTAGGGTCCCCCAAACTTCCTGCTGATCTCCGATCCCCATCTCCGTCTTTCTTCCTTTTGTCTGTCGCTCTCTTCCCTCCTCTCCCTCTCCTTCCTATCGGCGTGTCCCCAGTGTTTATCGCCACACTGAGTTTTCACAGGAATTTGAGCATGAATCTTTAATTAGCAACAGCTGCCGTTCTTGTTGCTTCTTCAGTGTGTTTATGCGAGTGAATTTGTGTGTGTCTGGTGGCTGCTAACTATTCTCACAGGCTCTCTGTCACCTCAAAGTTTCACACACCAGGCAACCTGCTGTAAACTGAAGGCACACACATATAAAGCCTAATATATACGCTGCAATCACGTTCCTGTGTGCATCCATCACGGAGAACATATATAAACATGTGCTCACACTTTTCTGTAAACATATATTTCCATTGATTTGGCTTTCTTTCATCTCTTGTTCTCTTTTTCTCTCTCTTTGTCCTCATTCACTCAGCTGTTAGCGATGAATTATGTATCATATCCTTATGGAGTGAGAAAAGTTAGCCTGCGGCTAACATTCCCCACTTAACGATCATTAGTTTTGTCTTTGCACCAATTAGAGCTTGGTAAGAAATCAGGTTCTTTCTGTATCTCTCTAACTTTTGCATAATGAAGCTCATTGTCCCTGTTATTGGTGCTGATTATCCCGAGGTTTCTGCTGGGAAGAATATAACCTAATAAAATAATCCTGATTTTTTTTCGTTCAGAATGGATTGTACGTGTTTTACTTCACAAAATGTTTTATAAGTAAGTTTCTCACCTTTGTGCATTAGTGTGACTATGGGCAATAAGTCAATTGCAAAGTTTTGTTGAGGACTAAAAAACAATAATAACAGTACTGTATTGAAGCAGAAGCTATTTTAGAAACCTGATCATGTGCATGTATGCATGTTTTGTGGGGCTTGTCTTGAACACATCTACACAGTTGTTACTAGGGAATGAATTGCAGCTATTTTCTGTCTCTAACTCCGTGGCTTTCCAACCTCCAACATGTCACAATAGGGATTAGCAATATAAGAAAAATATTACATGGTCATGGTATGGTGAAAATGTGATTAAAACCAAAACATGCTTATGTCACAGTATGGCTTTTAAAGGAAAATATAAGTATTTTAGTATTTAGTATATATATTTCTAAACACATTCTAATGAGTTTGCAGCATTTTTCAACTTGACGTAAACTCATACTATAATAAATTGACATAGTTAAGTTTTAAAGTAGTCACAAACAACAGCACAAAACAGGGGAACTTCAGCCCTGCTACTAAACAGAGATGTAAATCTGAATAATCTGCATCATTATGTGTTCCAAAACATCCTGGTTATCAGTTTAGCATACATGTTATCGACCAAACTCCTATTAATAAACTAGTTTCATTCCTTTTATTACATATAATTTTTCATCCTTTCCGTCATGTAAGTAATGACTCTCTGAGCAACTTGCAGAGAAAGTCCTCTGTATTACATTATAACTGTCAGGGATAAATTACAGTCTGCAGCCTGAAGCTCATAGCATTCAGACTGTTGTGTTTACAGAAGTGTATAAACATATGCAAAAGCAATTTTGCCCACCTTTGATAAATCATTAATTAACTTTGATTAATCCATTTTTTTTTGTTAATTTCACTAGACTAAGGTCTGATTACTTCCACAGCTACAAAATAAAGAAATTACTTCACAACTCAACATTTTCACTTTATGAAATCCTGTGTTTTGTATTTACTCATGTAATCTCTATCTGATGATAAAATGTTTTTTTTGAAAATGTCGATTTTTCTTACGATAAATTTGATTTTTGTCGACGTTGATGAAATTATGAATAGTTCCATGGAGCCATTTTGATTTTTGAAAATATAAGTTTTGGAGTGATGCATAAAAGATTGCAGGACTAATGTCAGACAGAACATCTGTGGTGGCACCTAAAGAGACTATGGACAAGAGATTTCTTCGCAGGCTGACAGATAAAGTTAGGTGCAAAGTTAGGTGGGTAAATATTGTCAAATCAAGACATGACGTGTGGATAGATTCCCTTGAAAGACTAAATGGTGAAATTAGATGAAAAGGTCTTTATATCTTCTCCTTTCAAGGCAAAGTCCAAGGTTGATTCAAGATTTCTAACCAGTGACAGCCTGGCCAATTTCAGTTCTTTTGGAATCATTTTTAAAGCAGAAACTTCAATTACACCTTGTGGAATCTCATTTAGACTGAAAATAAATCATAAGTCATTCAAACTGACTTTTTTCTTGGCCAGTGAAAGTTGCATTTTGAACAGAATTTTCACATTTAATTTTTTTTTTGTATGCAATTAATGGTTTTTAAATAAAGCTTTGTTCTGTAAGAAGTGAAAAAACTAAATACAAATGTGACTAATAATCTGCTTTTACAGTTTGTGTCTGTGTGTTGCTGTTAGCTCACACCTCTGTGCTCAGTGGGACCCTCTGCGTTTTGTATGTCTCTACACATGTTTGTGTCAGTTTTTGTGTTTATTTTTTCTGCATGCAGGAGAGTTCATGTCACGTTAATGCAGTTTGTGCAGCAGTGTGTGTTACTGTCAGTTTTGGATCTGTTTACGGTGCTCTCTCTTCTCAGTAAACATCTGTTCGATCTCTCTCCAGAGGGATGTTGGGCCCTCTCTGCGCCCACCAATGTGACTCCAGCAACTAATGAGCCTTTTTGTTAGTCTAACTCTGGCACGCTCAAAACTGTAGCATTTTACACACATTTCAGTGAAAACACACAAGACAGCTCAACACCTTTCACCGTTATTTTATGCACATGTAATCCCTTTAGGGATTTAGAAAACATACTCATGTATGTGTTTGACATCGTCATCAAACTAAAACTACGACACAACGTGTCGTATTAATCACATGTTCAATGAGGCAGTAATTTCTCTCAGGGGGAGAATGTGTCACTGAATTTGTTCGGCTGTGACAAGTACAGGAAGAAAAACAACTTAGCCTTAAGATTGTGAAGATTCTTCAGTGGTAGAGTCAGGGGGAGAAACAAAGACACCAGTTTAGGTGTTTTTCTAGCTGGGCTTTGATTTATTTTGCACAACATGTTCAGGATGATGTTTATGGCCGATTTATTTGGTATTAAAACACGTATACACTTTTCAGCAACAGCGCCAGCTAATAAATGTGCCATCATCTAGCTGGGAAGATTGCGTTGTTGACGCTGTAGGTAATGAAGCAAGGAGACAAAAGACAAAGAAACAAGATAAAAAGCTGGGGTCAAAACGAACTGGGAGATCATTTTTTTTCTTATTTGGATGCTTCCAACTCAAATCCCTGTACTGACATTTTCAAGGTAATAGTTAATTCAAGAGGGGAGCAAAGAACAGGGTCATACAAACATTTAATATATTGTGTTTCAACAATAATGAATGTCTTCAAAAAGTATTAATCCTCCCAAAATAAATAAACAAAAAAAAATAAAAAATACAACAAAAAGGATATCAAATTTGTTAGGGGGAGAGGCAGCATTCTTTTTCAGATTTACATTTATTATTGAGCAATATCTGTGTAACATTATAAATGTGTGCCCCAACCAAGCACTGACTGCCTATAATGGAGAGTACATGGACAAATTGTTCAGTTTAAATTAAAAATCCTTTATTGTTGGTCTCACTTAATACTAAAATGTTCTGCTAGACTGGCTAAACATAATTAACAAAGTCACTATATAACCATTACGGCACTCTGCGTGTAATGAATCTATGGGCGTTTCACTTTTAGAACTGAGTAACTAAAGAAAATTGACATTTCTATGATACTTTGAGATGGAGGAAATAGATCCTTGCATGTCTTTAGTAGAGTCTACAAATCAGTAATGATGAAAGGCCACTTTTAGGGTAGCCTAAGGCACACCTGTGAAATAATCATGCTGTCTAATCAACGACTTGATTTGTCACACGTGAGGTGGGATGGTTAATCTTGGCAAAGGAGAATTGCTCAGTAACAGATTTAGATGGATTTGTGAGCAATATGTCTAAAAACATTTTGTATCTTTGAGCTGAGCTCATAACAAGATGAGGGTAAAAAAAGCAGTTTTTAGTTTTTTACGGATCAGACATAGTTTGGATTTTAGTGCTTGATTTGGAGTTGCAGGGCTTTGGTTTGATTTTCACATGCTTTATTTAATTCAATGTAACTGATTCGTCCATTTTAGATTCAAAAAATAACAAGAGTTTACTTTTAAATTTCCTTGGGCCTTATTTTGTTGGTTGCTTTCCCTAATAGATTGTGCAATATTTGACTGTAATTAAGCTAACAGATTGCTCTTTGCATATTCGCCTTCATCATACCACCTTGAGCATTAGGTGGTAATCCCCTCCAGAGGACATGGGGTAGTGAGGCGAATATCAACATTATAACTAGAAATTCCTGAAGAAATTTGACCGGGGCCTGCCAAAGTGTGCCCGTCGGTTTGGACCCAGCGTTCTGATGCTAAAAAGTAGCATCAATGCTAAAATTTGATAATATAAAGTAAAATTAGTTGACTAACATGGACTTGAAGCATCGAGTATGTTAAAATGAATGCATAAGCTAAAATTAGCCAAAATGCTAATGTTAGCCTTAATGCTGTCACTAGCATCTTGTTTGTCATTGACTTAGTCCATTCCGTATACAAAACATGGCTCATAAGTAAGAAAAGTAGGGGAAAAGCTAATGCTAGTGGGGGGCAGTGAAATGCTAATGT
>CAEGAE010077524.1:0-16254 GCA_903067095.1 Girardinus metallicus
AGCCCTGGAAAAATTTTAAAATTAAAAGATTTTAAATTAAAAAAACTTTTTTTTTTTTTTTTTTATATTTTTTTTTTTTTTTTTTTTTTTTTTTTTTTTTTTTTGCAACATGATATGAGTTTATAATAATTTAAAATGGGAGTAAAGGGATATTTGATTCTGCTTTATTTATTTTGATAAAGCTCAATTTGCTAGAAAAAACTTTTATATTTCTGAGATTAACCTCAAAATTTCAGAGTTTTTTTTTTTTTTTTTTTTGCAAATTCCCGACTTTTCAAACTTGGAAATTTTCTAGAAAATAACATTAAAATTTCTGAGATTTTCTCAGAAATTTTTGACTGTTCAAACTCAAATTTTAACGTTTTTTCTCAAACACTTCAGAGGTTAATCTCATATTTTTGGAGTTTTTATCATAAATTTGCCCCTCCTCTGTTTTTTTTCCTATCTACGCTGGCCCGAATGCACCATTGTGCTTTGATGACTTGTTTGCACTTGTGGACCTGAAGAATTTAAGGTAAAAAAAAAAAGGCAAAATACTGTGCAGAATGTGTTTTCTATTTAACATATTACTGCCCCTTCAATCTCGGATCGGCGCATCTCTAATTGAGCCTTCCGGACTCTCAGGTGTGAAAACATCCTAATCGTGTTGCATGAACATTTTGCCTCGTCTGGGACTCACGCTGAGGTCGGGTTCGGCGAGAGCAGAGCAGAGGTTCCTGCACAGCGTGCTCCAGCTCTCGCAGCTCAGCACGTCGGACGGAGGAGCGCAGCAGAGAGCCTGCAGAGCCTCACGTCGCACCTGAACAGATTCACATCATTCAGCCAGAACAACACAAACTGATCGTCACGCCGACACCGGACGCTGTAAACGACGGCCCTATTGTTGGCTTATATTTCTTAAGAATCTCATTGAACTTTAGATTTACGGAGCAAACGATGCGTTTGGTTTACGAGTCAAACTGTGGAACATTTTCTCTACCTCTTTCGGCTTGCTGGAGTCCAGTTTCTCAGCCAGAACCTGCAGCTGCTCCTGTCTGATGAAGGCGTAGCTCTGGAAACATAAAACAATAATCATTCAAACAGATTCGGTTGTGGATTACAGGAAAAAGCAGCATGAGATAGTAAGACTTTCACTCCTTTTGATGTTAGAGTTTAAATGTCTTTAAAAACTTAATTCAGGGGTTTCCCCAAGTGCGGTTCGGGGGCCATTTGTGGCCCCTGAATGACAGAAATTTGTCTCACCAGAATGGGTAGTGGATGAAGATGGGCCTGATGATATAACAACTAATTTTTCTTTACAATAAATTGTCCCAAACGTTATTGCTATAAACTATAAAATTGCTGTTCTTTTCAAGTAATATAATAGTATAATAATCCAAGAACACATTGTCAAAGATCAATAAACTTTAAATTCTAACAAACATTTAACACTGGGACTGGAAGACAGTTTAAATATTCAACATAAATAAACAAAACAACCAATAAAATGAATTATGAAGTCTGTAAACAAAATTGTGATTAAAAAAAAAGGCTATTTGAGATCAAAGCACCAGACTGAAGACTTTTATCATCCAGTTTTTGTAGAAACAGAGAAAAGAGAAAAACAATAAATCATGCAAATGGAAATTGATTTCATTTCAATTTTTTACACAAAAAATGTGAGAAACAACAAAAATTGTTCATCTTATAATAAGAAACTTTCTGCTTTCAATTTAATTTAATTTAATTTAATTTAATTTAATGAAAAATAAGACCACATTTGTTCATTAACTTATACACTAAAGTTTTGTGGTTTTAGTTTTTTACATAAGTAAAAACTAAGTTT
Source organism: Girardinus metallicus (assembly GCA_903067095.1). Lineage (NCBI taxonomy): Eukaryota > Metazoa > Chordata > Actinopteri > Cyprinodontiformes > Poeciliidae > Girardinus > Girardinus metallicus. The sequence continues at coordinate 1,826 of CAEGAE010077524.1, forward strand.
GGACACTCCTGACTTAGTGAAACATAAGAATAAAGCAAAAACACAAACCAAAATCACTAACCTGGTTGAAGGAGGAGTCGCTGTCTGAGCAGTTATCAGCGAACTGGCTGTGGGACTGGCAGCGTTCAATCTCTCTGTGCATCTCCTCTTTTCTCAGCTGGTCCTCGTCAAATTTGTTGATCAGAGACTCTACGACCACCATCATGGTGGCTTTTAACGTCTGCAGCATCTGATGGTACCTGGCACAGACACGGGAAGCACCTCCGATAAATAACTCGATATCAATCAGTTCCAAACATTCAAAATAATGTTTAAAATTCAGGATTTTTAATTAAACTGTAATCCACATTACATTACATTTTATGTTTTGGTTTATAACAAAACAATGCAAATTAAGTTTCGAGCAAAATTAAGCTTACTTAATTTTGTAGTGTGCAAAGATTTTTTTTATACTAAACTATATATTTTTTCACATCTTTGTCGACAACGGAGTGTTAGGATCAGACAAAGAAATTATTTTTATTTTATTATGAGAATAAAGTCATAAAAACATGTAAAACAAAAAGTTAAAATAATACAATAATAGCATCACAATATTACGTGAATAAAGTTGTAAATAAGGAGAATAAAGTAATAAAAATATAAAATTGCATTAAGTCAACATAATCCGTGAATATAGTCATAGTATTCCCAGAATAAAGTTGTAAAAAAGGAGACTAAAGTTGTTGTATTGTAACATAGTAAAAAACATTGTAAACTCATATTACTTGAATAAAGCTGTAAAAAGGAGACTAAAGTTGCAATGTTACAAAAATAAAGTTGCAACACCACAAAAATTACTACCAGCATAATGTTACAATAATATGACAAAAAAGCCATAATATTGCCTCAATAAAGTTGTGAAAAAGGAGAATAAACTTATAATGTCATAAGAATAAAGTCATAATAATACGGGAATAATGTGACAATATTGCCAGAATAAAATCACAACAATAGAAGAATAAAGTCGTACAACAACGTTGAAATAATAAAATACTAAAGTTATAATATTAGGGGAATTAACTGGTAATTTTATGAGAATTCCTCCACAAAACAATCATTGAACATTAAAATGAGAAAATTTGAGCATTTTGTGAAGTTACACATTTTATAAATAAGGAAATATTTAATCTTTTAACACTTGAACAGTAAGCAGAATACAGTGATTTGCACTCACTGAGCCGAGTCTCTAGTTCTCCGAGTCACGGCGTGAACTGAGGTGTCCTGTCCGGGTCCGACTGCATGTTGTCCCCCTCTGGTCAGGTTCTGTAACTCCTCCTCCACCACCGGAGCCAGAGAGCTCTCCACATGCTGACGGAGGTATCTGACGAACTCATAGCTGAAAAGCAAACAAATAAAAACAAAAAACCCAAAAACAACAACCAGCACAGCAAATGTGCGCAAATCATTGTCTATATTCTGCAAATGTTAAAATTTCATAACTGCGGTGTTTGTAATGAAATCAAAATCACGCGTGAATAAGATTGTTCACTCGGCAAGTCATTAAAAATCATGGCGGCGACGGATGTAAACAGTTACATGAGATTAGATTCATAATTCAGCCATGGCGCTGGCGATGATCCTCTATCGGCCATCAGAGGCTTCGGAGCGACAAGAGCGGCTCCGCAGGCGGCGGTTTGGGGAAAATGTGGTCGGCCATTTTACAGAAGAGCTACGGATTCAACACATTACAATGACGCACAACTTTTCATGAACTAAAAAAAAAACAAAACAAAAACAAACCACCAACCTCCTACAAGAAGTATCTTGTCTTCTTCGTTGTCTTCGCCAGTTGTAACATCCGGCTGTTGATCACGTGACGCGAACACGAATATTTCAATTCGATTCGGCGAAAACCGCCGAATCGAAGAACATGAGTTTTTTTTTTTTTTTTTTTTCGAAATTATCGTGTTTCCATTAAACGAACTCATTTCTGTTATTACAGTTTGCGTAGTTCAGTGGCTATTGAGGGCTTACTTGTGGAAATTCTTGTCGGTCTCCTCCAGGTGTTGGAGAATCTCCTCGGCACATTCAGCGGACGGCGCTCCAGAGATCTTGTCGCTGATGCTTCTCAGCAGCTGCTTGAGGAGAGACTGTAGTTGCACCTCATCGCCAGCAGAAAGCTGTGACATTGTTGCAGCTGATGGGTGAAAAAAAATACTTAAGAAAGGCTCGTTTTGAGACCAAATCTGCATGACGTTTTTCTGCAGGACAATACAGTAGGAAATCTACAGACCTAAAGGGGCCTTATGTATTTTCCAGGCACATATCATTTTATAGCACAATCAATCACTTATTTATATCTATTTTGGACTTTAAAATACCAAAATTTCCACATAACCTTATGCTCTGGTCCGTCTAATGATATAATGTTTAAATATTAAATGATATTTTGATCGACATTTTCAGCAAATGTTTTATTCCCTTTTGTAATTTCTTGGATGAATACTTTTTACTTTTACTTGAGAAAAAGTATGTTGAAGTAGTGCTACTCTTACTTGAGTATAATATTTGCACTCTACCCATCTATGAGCATAAGTCTGACAAATAATAAAATATTTCAGATTAGAAAAAAATCTCTAAATATAATGTAAACGAAGTGCGAGTTGTGATCCATAGGAACAGGGATTCAGGAAAACCTTGTTTTAACCGCAGATTTGTCTGAAATTGTATTTAATTACAGATTATTGAAAATAATAATTACTGAAGTGGAGATTTTCAGGTTCTTCAAAAGATGTACTGTTAGAACATTACAAAACTGGTTGAAAAAGTAAAGTTCCTCCTTGGAGAAAAAGGAGGAACTATGACCATCATTTTGACAGAATAAAATTCACATCTATTTGTACATTGCAATATCTGCTAATGAAAGAGACTTTTTCTATTTTCTGATTTCAGCAGTTTGTCTTAAACAAGCAGGGAAACACAGTGCTGTTACCAGCAGCACAAATCAGATAGTGTATAAATTTAGTTATCAATTTCTTTACTCTCCCACAAACACTAATTAAGCTATAGAGAAAAAATAGCAGTAATTTATGTAAAAGTTGCTCTACTATTTTCTAATTTGCTGAAGTCAAAACTACTGGCGTGGTCTACACTTTGTTTACGTTTCCGTTTGATAAGAATTGAGTTAATATCATAGTTCGGTTTATTAGTAATTTTACTTTATTTAAAGGTGGTGCAGTTGGCATCACGGTTACACTGCAGGTCCTGGGTTTGAACCCTGGTCTGGGTCAGACCAAAGTTCACCAACTCAATGAATAAATAAAGCATTAAATAAAAGCATGTGATGACTTAAATATCTTTTTCTTGTAATAAATACGTTTAAACGTCTGAATGATGCGATCGATCATTTAATCATTATACTGCAAAACAAAAAAAAATCTTTCATTTTTTAAAAATGAATGTAATATATTCAAATACAAAATTCAACAAAAAAATATAAACAATGTCAAAATATCTTAATAATGAAGCTGATGTTTGTCCAACTGCGTTGCGTACAGAAATGATGTGCTTACACCTCTTCTTTGTTGTGATTATTGGGACGTGAATTGCTTAGTTGAGTCACTAATTTCTTTCTGTATTCATATTTATAATTTTGGCTGTTCTGGACCGTCACATTAGCGCATCTGTTTCCTGCCGCTGCCAGACAGACTAGCTCATCTTCAACAGGTGTGGGACCTGCTTCCTTTTACAGCACGAAGCGCATTTTATGCAGTTAAATGACATCCAAGCCCATGTATCACCGAGCAGATTAATAAATGTTTGAAGGCCCGATATGTTTGCTTCTATGACGCTAAAGCTACAAAATTTGACCTCTCTTCATCAGCTACGTGATGCTAATTGCTACAACGCGGCTAACCGAGGGCGAAATTGGCTAAATTTTGCTAAATTAACAATTGAACACTGTAAACCGTAAAGCAGCCTTTAACCACAGAACGAAATCTATCACTGACGTGTGAAAAATAAGGTGCATTTACCTTTTAAAGAGCCATAAACCGCCTTCTTGCATCACTTGCCATAGACAGCTATGTCTCTATGGAAACGGCTACTCCTCGTTTGTGAGGAGCGTTGTGTTGTGTTTAGAAACCGCCGAAAAACACAAATATTTGCCTATGAAATATGACTGGGATGATTAATTAATTACTCTAATGTAGTTGAGACTCAAATGTAAAAAAATTTAATTGCTGATAAAACAAAACGTGCACTTTTATTTTACTAAAGTTACTCGCTCACAATTTGGGTAAAATCTGTCGGATTTTCGGAGGGCTTTGAAAGCAGCACGGCTGATGTATGTTATCACGTGACCCAATGTTTTGTTTCTGTTCCGGGTGGCTTACATGAGATTTTTCTACTTGCCACAGCGTGTGTAAAAACACAACTTTGGTGAAAAATTGACTCGATACGAATTTATGTTTTATTCTTCTTTCTCTTGTACCTCTTAGCTTTACATCCAACCGTCTCCTCGTTGAGTTTTAACTCACTACAAGGCGTAAATAACAATAATATAGCGTGTGTAGCATGGCGGCGGCTGTGGACAGCTTTCACCTTTTGTACAGAGAAATTTCTCGGTCTTGCAGCGCTCACTTCGAGGCCCTGGCCCTGATCGGAGCTCTGTACGCGGCCAGCAGAGCAGCTGTCCTGCTGAGGGACTGCTGCACGGTGGCCAGGGTCCATTTCCTGCCGCGGATGATGCCCGGCGGGAGGCTGACCCAGAGATACGGGGACTGGGCTGTTATTTATGGTGAGAGGAGACTAGAGCAGGTTGCAAATATTACAAAAACATTTCAGCATGAAGAAAAATTTAAGCTTTTATCTAAGTTGCGAAACCAAAAAAGGAATGTTTTAACATTATTTAAGGTACTAAAATCACCTTAAAATATATAACGCTAAATTCAGTGGTAGTGTTATAGCCTTCTTTCAGCCAGCTGACTGGCAGTGCTTAGCAACATATAAGCAGAAAGAGTAGCAATGCATTACTCTATTCTCCTACAGGTAAGGCAAATTGTAGCGTTTTTTTAAATTATTTTTAAAACTATAAATATTTGTTAAAACTGTCACCATGTCATAACAGCCTATGAGACTGATAATCTGTGGAAACATCCTTCCTCCCTGTCTGAAGAAATGCACCAATCTGGCCAAAAACAACCAATCAGAGCCAGGAGGAGGGTCTTAGTGCTGTCAATCAACCTCATGTACCCACTGCTAAATGTGCTAAGGGAAATTAAATGTTGTTAATTCATAATTCATCCAAAAATATCTCCTGTAGCAGAACTTATCAAAGAACTAAAACTATTATCTCTTGCTGTGAAATCAGTTTTTTTTTCCAAATCCAAAGCAGGAATATAAACGTTTTCTATTAATAAGTAATATTATTGTCTGACTTTGATTTTATTTTATCACTAAAGTAAATCTGCTGGTTTTATTTAGGAAGGTAATGATGGTAAAAGGAGGTTTTTATATTTTCTCTGCTGACAGGTGCAGCTGAGCCTGTAGCCGGTGCTTATGCAGAGCAGCTGGCTCGAAGCGGCATCAGCATCATCTTCATCACTCAGGACGGCTCCTCTGTAAGAGACGTCGCTTCCTTCCTCTCCCAAACCTACGGGGTGGAGACCGCCGTCGTCACCGCCGACTTCTCTCTGTGCCAAGCGGCGGCCAAACCTGTCACAGAAGCCTTGAGGGGTAAAGACATCGGCTTCCTGGTGAACTGTGTGGACGAAACGTCGGCTTCGCCCCGTCGCCTGATTGAAATTCCCGAGCAGGGCGTGTTGGATCGGGTGAACAGGAACGTCGGCGCCGCCACTCTGATGGCGCGACTGGTGCTGCCAGGGATGGTGGAGCGCAGCAGGGGGGCAGTGGTCAACATATCCTCAGGCGCCTGCTGCAGACCCCGACATGGAAGAGTGACGCTCTCCGCCTTCGCTGTAAGATAAACACCTGTGAGATGCATTGATTTGACAACAACAAACCAATCCAACCATTAACTTTATCTTCACTTTCTCATATTTGCACTAACGTCACTTTTCCCTCCATTCCAGGGATACCTGGATCATTTCTCAAGAGCTCTTCACTTTGAGTACAGCGACAAAGGGATCTTCATTCAAAGTCTGATTCCTCTCCAGGTAATCCACTGATATGGCAGTAATTCCTTTTTAATTTAATTACATTTATTTTTAACAGGTCCTGTATTTAACTATCTGGATTCTCCTTTTTGTTTGATGTACTGATGACTTTACCTGATTCCTGTAAAGTATCTGAGTGTTTAGCATAGTGATAAACAAATTAAATGTATTATTGTTATTTATTATAACTAAACCATATTTCACCTTTTGACAGATCACCGACAGTTTCAGGGTGAAATCCTTCGTAATTTATCAAACTGCACATTTTAAAAATTTGCAAATTTGCTTTTATAAACAGAATGAATATATAGAATATGTTGCAAAAGTATTTAGAGATGCAAACATTTCATTGTCTTGCTTTTAAAGTCTAAAAGTTTCAAGACAAAACTCATACATTTTGAGATTAATCTCAGAAATGCTCTAGAAAAATTTGGACAAACTCAAAACTCAGAAAAATGTTAAAAAGTAAAAAAAATTAACATTTTTGAAACTCAGAAATTTCCAAGTTTTTTTCTAGAAAATTCCTGAGATTAATCTCGTCTGAATGTAAAGGCACGACATACTTTACAGTTTTTGTTGTTTTGGTTTTAACATGACAAAATGTTACTTAAGGGGTATAATATGCATTTTCTTTCTTTATAAGGCTCTGTATCAGTTATAGCTATCCACTTTTTCTATGTTTGCACCACTTCTGTGTATTATTTCAATTCAAAAAAGCTTTTTACCCAGAAATAAAACCTATTTATAAATGTCTAAAGTTTTATTTTGCTGTTTGTATTTCAGATATCTTCATCATCCTCAGCAGAGGGATGGTTTGTTCCGAGCCCAGAGGTTTACGCTCGTCATGCCGTTTCCACGCTGGGCGTCTCCAACAGAACCACGGGTTACTGGCCTCATACCCTCCAGGTTTGTCTTTCACATCTTTGTTATTCTGGTTTATATTTGAGTCAGGACTCAATAATAACTAAATCTAAAGCGCAAAGCGGGTCTTTTGTTTTCTGTTTTTTCACAGTACGGACTCTTGAAGTGCATTCCTGAGTGGATCTGGATCCTCGGGTCGCGGGTTTTACTCAGTACAAGCTAAGAGCTGAAAAGCCTCTTACTGGATCATGTTACACAAGAATTTAGCTTCAGTTTCTTCTGACGTTATTTATTGATATTGTCCTGAAATAAACAAATAAAACTTATTAATTTAAAGCAACAAGTAGGGATAATAGTTGACAATTCTTCTATTTAAAATTATAAGCTGATGTAAAATTCTGTGTTCAGAAGAATTCAAAATAGTTAAAAGACGGAGCCAGCAGCACTACGGGAGCCCTGTGTGACCAAAACATGCCGGTGCTGAGTTTATGAGGAGAACAGGTGTTTACTTTTTGATTTGCTTTCTGCGTGATTTAAACAGATTAAGTAGTTTTTGAAGTGTTGCAGAGCGACGCTTCGTGTGCTTCCTGCTTCCATAGACTCAGAGCAAACCAGGATTTGGTTCCTGAGAAAAAGATGTAAAAATCCAGGATTGAACCAGCAGAGATCAGAAAAACGGGCGTCCGTTTTAAATAAAAAGATAAATAAAAAATAGAGTGGATTAGAGTAAATATTACTGCAGAGAGGGATGGATGAGTGAATGGACAGACGTTTGGATGAATCTATGAGGAGATGGATGGATGTTTACAGCATTTATACAACAGAACACGGTTTAAAGTCTGTAAATATAAATATTTTTATATTTTCTTTTATCTTTCCAGACATTAAATTCCTAATTTTTCCCGTCTGCTTTGTTATTTTGTCAAACTCCTGCAGAAACAGATAGAGACAATATTAAAATTATAAAACGAAGCTGCAAACACAAAGCAACAACAATTATTATTATTATTTATTATATATCACTGGGTAAAGCCACTTAATGTTGCTCCTTTATGAAAACATTTCTTCATAATTAAAGCTGATCCTCCTGCAGAGCGCTGTCTATAATATAAACGCTCTGTTATTATGTCTTTAGCTTATCTGCCCAGTGGAAATAGAGGCTGGTGTGACGACAGACGGTGCTGCTTTTTTATCGGTTCTGCAGAGAGCTTCATGTAACTCCTGTAGGGACATAAAAATGAGTTTCTACATTTAATATTTGTAGGTTTTGATTTTCAGCTGGTGTGAATATAGCTCAGAATTTGACCAATAAATCTTTTTCCATTCAAACATCAAAGTCTGAGTCATTGTTGTGTTTCATCTTCCTGCTGCCAACTCCTGTTTTATTTTTAGCAGATTTTATCCGATCAATATATTGTTGGCCAGAACGACACGTTTTGTCTGTGTTTAAAACGGCAGGTTTGTGTCGATGACTCACATGGAGGAAGCAGAGTTCAGGTTTCTCTGACCCACATCCAGTCAGAGTGGTTCCTAACCCTCGTAAACAAACCTGAGCTGCACATAAACATGCTGCTGCAGGATCCACCTCAGAGGTCTGTGATGTCACAATCTGCGTCAACATCCTGCAGTATAATCTGTCGAACATTAAAGAATTAGTCTGGAGATCGACAGAACCGCTGTCTGCATTTTAAACTTAATAAAATATAATAAATGTTTCAATTAACTTCCAGATTTCAGTCTAAATGCAAAAATATTCAGACTCACATACAGTGAATAAATCTCACATACATGTATTTTTTTTCTCACTATTTAATGTTAAAACAGACCAAACTTTTCTTGTTTTAGGTCAGTTATAATCACCAAAATTATTTCTTTTTGATTATTTCCAGAACAATTAGGGTTGGAGATTTTTTTTTGTAACTTTCTTTTAATTCATACAGTTAAAAAAAAAACAATTATGCATGTAAACGTCTGAATTCAAAAAGCTCTAAAATGTTTTTGCTAAGTTTTCTGGCATTTAGCAAAAAGAGATAATTTTGGTAATTCTAATTAAGCCAAAACAAGAAATGTTTGGTCTGATTTAACATCAGACAGTAAGAAAATTTTTTTATTTTTTATTCACTGTTTGTAAATATCTGGTTTCATCCGTAGAACAAGGATTAATCATTTAATAGGATAATTTTAATAGAAGAGCTGCTGTAGATAAAAAGCTTCAGAATAAATAAACAGTATAAACACTCAGATATATTGGGAAAAATAAATTATTTTTATGTGTGAACCTTTTTGTTTCATCACCTATCCCAATAGAGTCATAGATTTGTTTTTATTTTTACGTTATAAATATTCTTGCTATTCAGTTTTATATACATATCAAGGTTTTACACAAGTTAAACACAAAACATGGTGGTGGCAGCATCATGCTGTGGGGATGAAAACTGGCTGATTTAAACTACTGGTGGGCCACAAAATTCTTTAAATTAAAAATTCAAAAATTTGTTTATTGTATTTTTTTTTTTTTTTTACTTGCGCAACAATATTTTATAAAATCTGTATCATTAAAGATCCAAAACATAAAAACAGCTTTGGATTGTTGCCTTATTAAAAGAAAAACACAATTTCCACATTTATGGGGTCATCAACTGTTTTCTATTGTGTTTGCCAAATTTTTACCATCCTTGACTCGTGGTCAGGGGCCGAACAAAATCATTTCAAGGGCCACAAATGGCCCCCGGGCCATACTTTGGACACCCCAGGAATGGTTTCGATCAAAGTGACTTACAGGTCATCCAATCTGACTGAGGTATTTTGCAACATTTCAGCCTCCAGATGTTAAAACCTGCTAGAAGGTCATTCTATAAAATTTTGAGAAAGAATACAAATGCGAACCGCACTTTTTAGTTCATTTTTTTAAATTGACAAACGTACTATATCACAATTACGCTGTAGTTTATGACAAAAATAATAAAAAAGGTGGTGTGAGAAAGGGAAAGTTGAATGAGTGAGAAAAGCTTCACGTTTCTGTTGCTCACTTTCAGCTCTGGCTCCACTGTTGTGGTTTGAACGTCGTCCTTCCAGATAAGCCAGCGAATTAACCATGACACAGTTTCTTCTTCACTCTCTCTTCTCATCCTTTACCGCAGCATTCGCTCTTTTCATCCACATTTCCTCCATTTTTACCGTTTCTCCACCAGGTGAGTTGATTTTCTCTCTTTACACAAAGTTTAATTAAGTTTTTAATTATCTCTATCTGGATTTCCTATGATATTTTAAGGCTTTAGGTTCATTTTTATGTGTTTATTTTATTCTAAACATCCAAAATAAAACAATGAAATATGACTAAATGAAAACAGACTTTATAAAAGGAAGAGTATTACATGAAACTATATGCATGGTATTTAAGTTTCTGTAATTTAAGATTTGCTTCAGGTTTGAGAGTTCAGCAGATTAGTGTGTTTATATTTGAAGCCTGCAGCTGTGGATTTATCTGCAAGGCAGCGAGAAATGATAGAAGCCTGACCTTCTGAGAGATTCACTTTTTGCCTACTTACCGAAACCACAGCAAGTCTAAAAAACAGATATGACTTCACAAACATGTCCTGAAATTAAATCTTTTTCACAATTTTTGGGGTTTATTTTGTAATATTGTAAAATAATGGTTATATAAAATTTAGTCCAGATGTTGCAAGACTTTTTAAAATCTGTTTTCAGATTTTGAAATAAAGTAAAACACACGACTTTTCAGAAAAGAAGAGGGATACGTTTCTGTGAAGCTAAATTGGTGCCATAAAACTTGTTTTTTTTAATAATTGAAACTGAAAAAGTTCTGAAAATGCAAAAAAAAAACAACATTGGATCGGAAAAGTAGTTTAGAACATTTTTACTTTAGTTTCAAATCTTTGTTTTCAATTTCACATTTTAAAACTTTTGAACAAACTTCACGGCCCCAATTTAGCTCCATACATGTTTTTCTGTGAGATGTTAAAATTTATGGAATATTAAAAGACATAAAAAATATATAGTTTCCAACTTAAAGGCAAAAAAAATAGATGTAAATTTAAACCACTGGCATTTTTAATGTGGTTCTGTTACGGACTATCAATTTATAACATAAAAACTGCTTAAACCAGCATTTGTTATTAAGTGTATATAAAATATATTTATATTATTTAACATTTTATTTTATCAGTTTAACTCAGAGTAATTAAGAGCCACTGCAGAACATCCAAAGAGCCTCTTGTGGCTCCGGAGCCGCAGGTTGTGCACCCTTGGTACAGACGATGAGTGGATGAATGTTTAGTGAGTGAATGCTGTTTCTGTGTGTGTCATGGATCTCTTGTGTGTCTCTGGTATAGCTGCCAGCTGAAATGGGAGAATGGGACCTACTGGGCCGGCTGCTGGAGAAAGTGCAGAACCACTCCACCGTGATCGGGAAAGTCTGGCTCACCGTTCTGTTTATTTTCCGGATCATGGTCCTGCAAACCGCCGCTGAAAAGGTCTGGTCAGGCACAGAGCATGAAAATGGAAAAAAGTACATAGTTTCCAACTCAATAAATCAATTTGTTACATGAAAAAACAGCTTGAAAGAGTCAAACTACCAGTTCCAGAACATCTAAAAACACGATAACTTGGTTCTTCCTCTGATCCTACCCAGGTTTGGGGCGACGAACAGTCCGACTTCATCTGTAACACTCAGCAGCCAGGATGCGAGAACGTCTGCTACGACGTCGCCTTCCCCATCTCTCACGTCCGCTTCTGGGTCCTTCAGATCATCGCCTTGGCAACCCCACAGCTGCTGTACCTCGGCCATGTCCTCCACGTGATCCACATTGAAAAGAAGGTGAGCTTGTCCTACACCGGCTACTGGGCAACGCTAACTAAAGCACTAAATCATAAATATTAGTTCCGCTAACGCTAAACCCACATGGTGTTTAGTGGATGCTAATGTTGAAGTACTAAGTTCAACCACGTTGATACCCACAATATCGATATATTCACAACATCTTCACCCTCAACAGGCTCAAATCCGTCACTTCCTGCCTGTACAGTTTGCGCTACAGGAAGTGATTCTTTGGAATAAACCTGGTTTCAGTTTTATAGTTGTTGAGTATTGCTAATGCTGTTGCTAATTTGCTTAATGCGATACATTCTGGGTACAGAGTAGATGTTTTGCTGGGTGGAGAACATGAGGAAAGAAAACAAAACTGCTCAGTAAACAGTCTTTACCCCTTCAAAATAAGAGCATGAATAGTCACGGCTAATTACTTGAATAAATCTTATTTAGGTAATTAGCACAGAAGTCAAACTTTATTCAGCTGAAGTTTTACTAAACAGCCAATTGTATTGGTGTTTTGAATTTATGTGGAAGAATTAATTTAGGGGAAGCTGAATGCGCTAAACTTTTTTAAGGTTAGCAAGTTCAAAAACAAAAAATTAGCTCCACTGCTTACCTTTCGGCTCCCCTACTTCTTGAAAAGACTTAATTCAATCAGATTTTAATAATAAACTGTAATTCCAGAGGCTTTTGCAGCACGAAAACATGGTGACATGATCAGCGGTTTTTACCGTTTCCTAGCAACAAGGAAACGGTAAAACTTACCAAGTTAACTTACCCGTTAGCTCAACTTACTCTAGTGTCTCCCAATTCTTGAAAAGATTTAATTTGATCAAATTTTGGAGCCTTTAGCAGAAAACTATTTTTTTTGTTGTTTTTTTTACCAGGGCTAAGAACCGCTTATTGTTCCTAGCAACAAGGGGAGGCTCAACTTATCCCAATTTCTCCCAATTCTTGAAAGCACCTAATTTGATCAGATTTTAATAATAAACTGTATTTCTGGAGGATTTTGCCACCAGAAAATGTCTAACTTTGACTCATTCTTCTAACGTTAGATGAAGGAAAGGATGGAGAAGCAGGCAGAGCTGGATGACAAAGTGCGTCTCTTCCTCAGGAGAACCTTCAAGGTTCCCAAGTACACAAAAAGCAGCGGGAAGATCAGCATCCGTGGTCGCCTCCTGCGCAGTTACGTCCTGCATCTCATTGCTAAGATTGTTCTGGAAGCCTTGTTCATTGTGGGTCAGTACTTTCTGTACGGTTTCACCCTGAAGCCCCGGTACGTGTGCTCCCGCTCCCCATGCCCTCACAAGGTGGACTGCTTCCTGTCCCGACCGACGGAGAAATCCGTCATCATCTGGTTCATGCTGGTGGCGGCCGTCGTCTCGCTCGCCCTCAGCGTCGCCGAGCTGCTCTACCTGTTCGTGAAGGCGGTGAAGGAATGCACGGCCAGACGGCAGGACTACACCGTCACCCCGGTGACTCCCCCGAGGTCGAAGAAGAAAGCTTTTCAGAAGCATGGCGAGGTGATCCAGAATTGTGTCAACCTGGATTTGGAGCTGCAGGGGAGGAGGTCAGGGATGAACGGGATGGTAGGCGCCATAGACGTGGCGACGGAGAGCAGCATTGGGGAGATCCACATCTGAGTCATGAATCTGCGTTTTGTTTGCATCGGCAGAAAGGGAAGCCTTGGTGAAGTAAATAAAGTGGGGGTGGAAATCACCATCTTCCGTTCACAGAACAAAGTTACACAGAATTACTTAAATGAGTAAAAATGAAACTAGAAACTTCATTATTTTAAAGGGGACCTATTATGCTCCCTTCAACAAGTTGGAATGGGACTCTGGGCTGTGCCAAACATGATGGTTTACATACACAAATTATTCCTAGATAATAAAAGTTTAGCTTGGTCACTTCTGCCTATTTTTAGCTCCTTTCAGAATGAGCTGCTTTAGGACTCTGTCCCTTTAAATCCAAACAAGCTGCTCCTGGCCACGCCCCCCATCTCAACGTTTACACTCGCACGTGAAAACGGCTTCAAACAGAGGCGCAACTACACAACCGTGCATCTTCAAACCTGAGTCCAAACTAAACACTTGTCTTTTCCAAACATGCTGGAGTTCTACCTGGTTGCTAGGTAGCGGGGCTGGGCTCAGCTGGGGTTGCTAGGTAACAAAGCGACTCAAGGTTGTGACTTAATAATAATTGTAAAGTTTTTGAAATGGCTCATTTTCCACACATCAAAAAGTGTATTGCCAGAAAATAGCTGTTTTTTTTTGTTTTTTTAAGAACTTTGTCCGTCTTTAGACGCAGTAGAGACCCAAACGGAAGTGAATTTTTCATAATAGGTCCCTTTTAAGACAAAGATCGTTTTTGTGGATATTAATAATTTTTATATCAGAAGTCTACAATTTTACAATACATAGTTTTTTAAAAATATTTTTTGCATTGCATCTATTGTTTTTTAACTAGATTGAAATAATTGTCAACTAATTTTAGTTGTCAATTAATCGATAACTGAAGTATACAGACTAAAGAAAAGACATATTCAGAGCTGAAATTAAGCCAAATCTATATATATA
>CAEGAE010077531.1:0-62139 GCA_903067095.1 Girardinus metallicus
GTTGTTTTATCTCATACGCGTAAAGATCCCCCCAGCCAAGTCCCTCCTCTGTGGTTTAATTTTTAGGGGTTTTTTTTTTTTTTCCTCTTTCAGACCTCCCCCCCCCCCCCCCCCCCCCGCCCGCCGCTCCACCCCCTCTGTGCCCGTGGATCCTTTTCACGTATCTTTTACTCGCTGCAGCGCACAGAGCAAATTGAGCTTTAAATCTAAACATGTGACATCAGAAGACAAAATGGCAGCGCGGAGGCCCCGGACCACCCACAAGCACTGCGGCTTCCCTCTAACTGAATGTGGACTGAATTAGACGCAGCCTCAAACCGTTACCCCGAAGCTTTTATTAACCACACTGGAACCTAATGCATCTGCGGCTTGTTCCGACTTCTTCTTTTTGACTCTCTGCACATGCTGCACCTCTGATACCGAGAAAGCTAAGTGTTAAAACTCTGGAAGAAATCTTTAAACAGAGGCTAAACTGAGCGCAACTGTCTGCATAGGCTGTGCGTGCGTGTGTGAGCGCACGGCACACTTACACAACTTGCTTTTGCTTGTGGGCGTGCGTGTGTGTGTGTGCGTGTGTGTGTGTGAGTATATATGATATTTTAAGAATGAATTTGTCAAAACCAGCTGATGCATGTGAAGGATAAATGGCAGATCTTCCCACTTAAATCAATCATGTGTCTGCAGGGCTCATCTGCATCACAGAAATTCAGCTCAATCTGCAAAAAAATAATAAAATAAAACACATATCTGCAAACGTTTTGCTAAAAAAAAAAAAAAAAAAAAAGCACAGCACATTTAAAGACCTTTTTTAAAAAAAAAAAAAAAGATATGTAACAACCTTTAAATGAGACTTTTGGTTATTGTGGGCTTGACCACGTATAAACCAAACAAACAACCCACTTTTTGAGGTGTAGTGGAAAATTACCAGAGTCACGGACGTGCCGGTCTGCTTCTAAGGGCCGTGGAGAAAGGGAATGGGCTGTTTGTGGTGTCCTGCTGACTGGACCGAAGGAGAGCAGACGAGTGCTGCGCAGAGGCTTAAAAGAGGAAACAATGTTGTTAGACTCGGGGGCCAAAGACCTCGTTTTACTCTCAGTTGTGCGTCTTCTGTGTGTAGCAGAGTCACACAGCAAGTGGTATCTGTGCAGGACACACTCTTCTCAGCAGCCTAACCTCAGATCACATGGTTCAAACCCAGAAGTGGTTAAAAATTGTTCAAGAGTTGAAAAGCAGGAGGAGCTTCAGGTTCCTGTGATTAACTGAAAGCTTTTATTTTACTTTGAAATAATAATTTTTCTGCTGGACTTTGGATCAGAAGTAGTATGCACTCATCAGGCACACCTACTGACCTGCTTCTAAATGCAAACAGAGAGTCAGACAGTCCTGTGGCACTAAACCGATGCATTTTGGCCACTAAATGTGCTGGTGACTCTTTGCTAAAGGTCAAACTGAACATCAACATGCAGCAGAAGGTGCTTAAAGTGACCTCCATGTTTACAGACAAACTGATCCGAGTATTTAAGAAACTGTTGATCTTCTGGGATTTTCACCCAACCATCTCTCAGAATTGCACATTCGATACTAAAAAGAGAGACATTTTCCAGTTTTCCACAGTTTTTTTGAAAGAAAATGCCTAAATGATCTTGAGGGAGAATGTGCAGACTGGTTCTACATGTTAGAAAGGCAATAGTCTGAAATAAAAGCTTGTTACAAACAAGGTGTGCAGAATTATCTCTGAACATATTAGACCTCTGTTGTGGAACAATGGGTTTAATGAGTAATTATTTAAGAAGTTCCTAAGGCAAGTATTAACAAAATTAGTGATTTAGATCAAAATTACCAAGTCTGGTCACCTCCTCACTATCAGTTCAGTGTGAACTTTGGATTTAGAAAGAAAATACAGGTTTATGCTTAGAAATTTGGAATGAATCCAAATTAACCTTTGACTAATTAAGCTTAGTTTGCACTAAAATATGTAAATTACCCACACAGTGTAACCAAAACAAGTAAGACTAAAACAAAATAACAGAATATGTTTCCAGTTTATTCACAACATGCCATCTTGAGGCACTTTACTGTGTAGTAATATCACAGTTCGTATGAGTTAGTATGTTTAAAAACCAATGTTGCAAAGCAAAAGTGAAGATGAAAACATTATTTTAATAAAGTCAAATTTTATTAGATCATTTGTTAACTTAGAAATCAATCCTCTTTCAGATAATTGATTATTAATGTATTAACTTGTCACCAGAAGTGGTTTGAATGTGGTTATGGACTACAAAGATGGCGGTTTAAAATATTAATGGCCTCACAAAATGGCTTAAAACAGATATAAAGAATTAGCTTTGCCACACCCAAGTGTAACTTTAAGAACCATTAATGCCAGAATCAATTGTTTATGCAAACACAGCAGGATCAATAGAGCCTACATTCAGTTTAGCATGAGGTTAGGATTACTATTATCAGCTAACATGATGGACACAATTTAGCCTGTTTATTAGGACTATGCGGACATATTTTCTACAATTAGTGAGGAGAGAGGAAAAGAAAAATACCAATAAAAATAACAAGCTCAAGTTGCCAGACTTACCAGTTTTCAAACCACTTGTTGAAATAAAGTTAAAATCACTGGGAGTCTTAGCGCTGGCTGTTCTGACATCTCAAAAAAACTGTGAAATACAATAAAGGAACCAATTGCATTTTTGTGTCCTTAACTAATTTATCTCTGCCCAGACACGAGCCTAACTTGAGCCGTTTTTAGCCAGGAATGAGTTCACTGTCCTTCAATCCAGAACCTTTGAGATTTGGTGGAACAAGAGATTCACGTCGAGGATGTGCAGCTGAGCCGACAGATATAATTTCAGGTGAATTGAGGCGGTTGAGTGAAGGTTGCTAGTTGTTCCCGCTAAAAGCCAAACCTAATTTGAACATGAGTTTTCATGCATCATTAAAGATGACCCTCGAGGGAAATCATCCTTGCTGTTTTAGGTCATGGAGCATCTGAAGCATCGTCATCTATAGCTGAGGTCCAGCGTTTTGTTAGCAGTGACTATTAAGAGTGAGGGCTGAAGCAGGAAGTAAGGAAGGACATTTACATGGTGTATAATCTGCTGCTCGGTCACTCAGTCTTGGAGAAGGTTTTTGTTTGCTTGGTGGCTCGTTCCAGAATCTGCCCTTCACGTCTGCCACTTGGAAGATGTCAAAGACCGGTGCAGTGTTTCTTTTTTCTGTGCTTTTGTTGATTAACGTAACTCTCAAGTGATCTTAAGAAAAGATTAAATTAGAAAAAATCTCTGGCATCCTGAAAGATGACTGATAAACTCCAGATTTATCAGTAAGAAATTTTAGACTTTTTGCATTATGTGGATTTGTGAAGTTAAAAACTGTTTTGTTCTCTGTCATGTCACATTAGCTGGGCTATATGATTAACCTCATTAATGTTTGTATTCAGTAACTGCAAAAGGAAGCAACTTGAGTTGATCCAGTTTAATACTGTAGATCAGATGACTGGTGTAGTGATTCCACTGAAATATTGACTTGTTGAAGTTTATTGTTCAGCTAACATCTTCAGGTGTTAGTATGGTGGAGCGATCGTTAGCGCTGTTGCCTTGAGGTGAGAAGGTTCTGGGTTCAAATCCTAGTCGGTATTGTAAATGAAATGACAGATTTTATTGTCAGGTACGAGTACCGTACTCAAAACTGTCCATTTATAACATTCAAAGCGCATGTTAATTTAAGATCTGTACAAACTCTGATATATTGTGCTCTGTTTTTATTTACGTGTGCTAAAATCTGCCTGAGGTAGAGCTAACAAGCTAGATTGGTTCAGATAATATTGTACGAATCTGTCATAGAGATTAGATTAGCTGCATTCACTGTCAGGTGGTAGTTGTTCTACATCTGTGCACGTTTATTAGACACACATTAGTCTCGTCGAAATGGACTTTAGCTCAATTTGTTCCACAGACTGGGCTTCAGATATTAGAACCCAAATTCAAATCAAATAAACTGGATTCAAAGTCAAACTTTATTTATTCCAAATTTCCCTAATTTGCATTCCTGATTTCCAGCTTAAAGCCGCCCTCCTCATATAACAAACGAGCGGCAGCAGAAGCTGCAATAATCCTGGAGCAGTATTGATTTTAATCACAGCAACTGTTGGGCTGCTTGGCCTGTTTTTATGAGCAGCCATAAAACTGTGAGGAGATGGCCTGGAAGCTTTCCATGTATTACAATCAGAATGTATAAATTGCCCCATTACCCGCCTCTCCACTGGTTACTCTTGGAACATTAGCAATTATTTTCACATAGATCACACTCATAAAACCCAATAATTTTGTGATTTAAAGCCGCATTGTTGAAACCAGGCTGCAGCTTTCCGAGGCGAGAGAGGCTGTCGGCTTTTAGACATTGATTTCAGGCTGCCGTTAGATGTGCTTTACAAGGACAAATTGTATGTGGGCTTTTCTGAGGGAGATGGAGAGAGTGACTCTGAAAAAAGAAGAGGAGTTCATCCCGGTTCAAGTGTGGGTGTCTGCTGAGGTGAAGTGGTTACAAAGGTTTGGACTGTGAGCTGATGTGGGAGTAGTTAGATGCTCGGTGTGCCTTTCGGTCTATTTCTGCTCGTGTTGTTTTGTTACGTTGGCAGCTGGCTGCGAATTAAAATAAGACAGCTAATAATAATGAATTATATGAACCATTGCCGATTGTTTCTCGGGTCCGTGTCCTCGCTGTGTCCTGTGCTCTTGCTTAGGCTGCATTGGGTGTGCATTCTTCTAAGCGCATTGTTTATGTTGATGGATGTTGGTCTAGGAAACGCTGAGGAGGGCTGCGGTCTCCCACTCTGTACTTATGGAGATGGATTGCTTCGGTAGGTGGTGGGAGGTGAGAGAGGCCGCTGCCGCCGCCGCCGCTGCATGGTAGAAGTCCTGTTGACTGCCCACCCACCCATCATCCCATTACTTCTCCCCTGGGAAACCCAGAGGGAGGACGCAGGGATGAAAGAAATACAGATAAATGATTCCAGTTTTGAGGAATACAACAATGAAGACGGCAGCATTCAGTAGAAAAGTGTTTGCCAACTCATAGAGATTTTCTGTTTTCGCTTTTTGGAACACTTCAGATCGGCAGACTAACTTTAGAGGAGTAAAAATGCTAATTTTCTAATTCAGCTTTTTAGCTATTAAAAGTAAAAGGATATCCAAGTCAACCTGGCTCTGTGTGGGAAAACAATTGTCCTTCTTGTTAAATTAACTGTAATTAACCATAATTAGAAAGCTTGGTTTAATTTCCCCAGCAACACCCAGGCCTGATTGGCTTGTAAAAATAAAGAAAATTAGTACATGACAACATAAAATGGGCTAAAAGATCTCAAAAAGCAACACATCATCTTCAGATCTAGAGAAAGGCTTTGGGACTCCAGTGAACCACATTATGTACAAATGGAGGAAACAACGAGTTGGACCTTCCCACTCCTGCTCACCAAAATTACTCAGAGGTCATTGACGACTCATCCGAGAGGTGACAGAAGAACCCAAAACAGCATCTGCAGCGCTGAAGGCCTTGTTTACTCAGTGTTTGTTATCCAAGATCAGAAAGATTGGACAGAAATTACATCCATGTGAGAGCTCCAAGGTGAAAAGCAGCTGATAAAAAGAATCCCAAGGCTTTTCTGAAATGTCCTTAAACATCCCGATGATCTCTAAGGTTTTTTGGAAAATATTCCTTGGACTAATTAAGCAAAAGTCTGTTGCCATCCAACCATTTTCTAACACCCTTGTCCCTTAGTGGGGTCGGGAGGGGTGCTGGTGCCTCTCCAGCCACGTTCCGGGTGAGAGGCGGGTCACCATGGACAGGTCACCAGTCTGTCGCAGGGCAACACAGAGACAAACAAGACGAACAACCATGCACACACACTCACACCTAGGGACAATTTGGAGAGGCCAATTAACCTGACAGTCATGTTTTTGGACTGTGGGAGGAAGCCGGAGAACCCGGAGAGAACCCACCATGCACAGGGAGAACATGCAAACTCCGTGCAGAAAGACCCTGGGCCGGGAATCGAACCCAGAACCTTCTTGCTGCAAGGCAACAGCTCCACTGTGCAGCCCAAAAGTCTGTTGCATGTTGTGTAAAATTAACCCATTGAATGCTGCTCTCTTCCAGAACACCCTAAAAGATAAAATCTGGTCATCAGTTCATGACCTCCGCTACAGAATGGCTTCAAATTAAATAAAAAGATTTTTCTAGCCAAAGTCTGACCTGGCTATAAGTCAAAGTTTATGCGTAAGACCTCTCCAGTGTAGCTAAATAAAAACAGCTCTACAGAAAATAGTTTGCCCACAGCAATGTGAAAGACTCGGTGCCTGGTTTTACTGACCCTTGATGGAGGCAGTAGTCGCCAAAGGCAGCACAACAAATTATTAGGTTTAGCAAGCAATCAATGTTTCACACAGGACTCAAGTATTTTTTGTAACACTTTTTTCCTCTCAATAAATGCACTCATCATTTGGAAACTACTTCTGCATTTGGTCGTATCTGTATACTTTTGGTAAATAAGGTTGAAAGTCCAGTGTGAAATGAAGTCTTTAACGTAGTGCGGTATGACTCATGCAAATCTTTGTGCTGCATAAAGTGCTTCAAAACGTACTCAAAGCTGCTGGGACTTGGTTACTTTCCAAAACTGATGACTGTGGAAGGAGGGCTTCTTTTCCTTGACCCTCAAAATGCCTGCAGCAAATTCATTTACACTGAGTGACAGCGCTGAGTGACACCCGGGCCGAATTTGAGACTCTAACCACGCACAGCCACACTCACCCTGCATTTGGAGGTCATCCTTGGCAAGTTACTCGCCGCCTCCTGCTATTTGCATCCGCTTCACATGTATGTATGTACATGCATTTGTTTGAATAATGTATCATCCCGTCATTGTATGGGCACCGGGTTTCTACATCAGGGCTCGACGCGGTCTCATTTAAATCGACTCTTGGCCCCCGGGGTCTGATGGTGTGCTCTTGTTTCTGTACAGTGATGGAAGCAGTCAGGTGGCGCATCATGAATTTTATTTTGAAACGCAGCACAGTTAAGCCTAAAGAGACTCAAGTCTTTCTTTCTTTTTTTTTTCTGGTACATGAAAGAACAGGGATTTAATGCCAGGTCTGGACTTTGTCCTTCAAAGGAAGAAGTTAAAGCAAGAGCTGGGCGACATGACTTAATGATAAAACTCTCTTTTTTTGTCATACCAAATCTTATTTTAATAAAAAAAATTGTTTTGCTTGCTTTGTTTTCTAAAACAGAAATCACAAATGACAGAAAACATTTTCATAAAGTTGATTTTATTTCAGCCATTCCTGCAGTGAATTGTACAATAGAGCATTAGGACTAAGCTGCAAGAACTTTTGTTTAATTACTAGAATATGGTCATAATATCAACAGAAAAAGACTCAATTTTACCTGTAAAAAGTCTTAAGATTGTGAGAAAAGTTGTTCTGAGAAAAAGTGTAGTTATCAGGATCTGATGTGACCATGTCAGTTTCTGAAGGTCTTTCTTCAAAATAGACTAAGTTGTTCTGATAAAAATCTGATGCTAGTTTGTCAAAAGATTAAATATTTCTGTTACTGGAAAAAAAATAATCCAAACTACAACTTCACAAGGTGCTCAACATTCCTCATTTTACCTTTTTCGTAACACTTTATTTTTGACGGGGTGTGCATAAGACTGACATGACACAGTCATAAATATGACATAACAGCCGTCATGAACATGAAGGAGTCTTTATGAATGTTTATGACTGTTGTCATGAAGTGTCATTCGGTAAATAATGACACTTTTAATGCAAAGTTGTACTAAAAGTTGCAGTAAAAGTCCATTAAAAGTGTCAACTTTGCATTAGAAGTATACTTATTTCCCGAAAGACTCTTCATGACAACAGTCATAAACATTGATGAAGACTCCTTCATGTTCATGACAGGTGTTATGTCATGTTTATGACAGTATTATGTCAGTCTTATGCACACCCCATCAAATAAAGTGTTACCAATTTTTTTTCTGTTTGTGTTGGAATTTTCTTAAAATTGATACTTTATTCTCTTAATAGTATCTCTTTAGTCTGGTAGTAATATGACTTTATTCTTGTAATTAAAAACGAAAATAATCTTGGCCTGGCCCTAATATTCTGACGTAGAGTTGACCTGAATTCAAAGTCCAAATAAACAGAAGCTGTACAACAGACTCGTCAAACAAGATGGCTGCCCTGGGCGTGTTGACATCGCTCTGGATTATGGAAAACCAAGAAAAATTCAGATTTTTTACAAATGAAATCTAATAGCTTCATTGCCCAGCTCTAGTTAAAGCTGCTTGAATGTGTTTTTCTTTAATAAACTCAAGCGACAACAGGATTTACAAACCATTAACTGTTCGCTAATTTCATAATTATATTTAAATGCGTAATAAATAAAGCCACAAGTACATTTGCATCAGAACAAACATAAAAGGCACAGGCTAGGAAAAAGCCTGCATGCTTTACTAAATGTGTGCGTATTTATATATAAACTGACTGCAGATAAACAGAGATTCACATGCACACAGTGTGGTCCAGCCCTGAGCTCCCAGGCCTGTAATGAAGCCTTAGCGAATGTCTGCTAAGGAGGCTGGAACAGTCATCCAAATCGGCCTGCGGTCTCATTCAGACAACCACCTCGCCTTCGCCAGCTCCATGAGCCTCTGTGTTCAGACGCTGGGTGGTCAGGAGATCTAAACCGGCCCGAGAACAGGGTGGAGGTTTAACAAGGGCCGCTCTAAATGTGGTCGGTGTGGGACACCAAAAAGGGCCGCTATTTATTCGATGCCGCCGAGAGGCAAATCCGGGCCTTTCTTCTTCTTTATCCCGGTCTCCCGGTTCACTGATGAGTGGAGCTTACCGCAGATGAGGAGCTGTGAAAACCCGAGCCGGTGAAGAAAACTTCTGAGCTTCCAGAACAACAAGCACTCAAAGGACATTTCAAAGCGGAGCTCAGGCTATTAACATCTGCGGATTGCTCTCACTTTCCACTGGCACGACACAGAGCTGTATGGCTACACACAAACACACACACACACACACACAGAGACTTGCTTCACCATTGTGGCTTCCTCCATCCACACAATACACCCACCACAATGACCTGGCTAGGCCTCCACCACACATAGCATATATTTATTCCACAGAAATTTACCCTTTGGCTTTGACAGCTCATCGTTTATGCCACTGCGGCTTTTCAGTGGCACCACTCCCTACGCGTCTGCCCATCTACCAGGCCTGCCTGTCACACACTGAACACAACGGCACACTGGTGACTGAACAATGATGCCGACTCGCAGCTCTAAAATGAGATAAGGCGTTGCAAAAAAAAAAATGAATAGCATTCCTCTAAAATGAATTGGATTTAACTGTACACCTTCTCCTCGTGTTATGTGCGCCGATCGATGAAAGGGGCGATGAGTTTTCACCGCTGTCCTAATAGCTCGTCTTTTAACGCCACCCCTCAACTAGCGCAGCTAATACACTTCACTCTGCTGACGAGTCGAGGTCACTTTCACATCAGACTAACGCTGCACCACAACATTAAAAACCAGCTGGCCATGGACTCATTTATTCAGTTTATTTATTTAGCTCAAATTCACAACGCCTCTCATCTTAAGGCACTTTCAAAGATCAAACGGGTTCAAATTACATCGAGTTGTATCATCCGATCATTTACACAGGTTCAAATTCAGCTACACACTATCCAATTTGATAGTAATTAAAACAATACTGTCAAAGTTAGATGATCATACAATGTGAATATGCTAAACTGATCAAGCATGTGGTCACAGTGGAAAGAAATGATTGCCTTTAAACAGGAAGTAGTGTCCGGCATGGCTTAAAGGAATGTCTCAACATGGTTTGGATTTATTGGTATACATGATATACCAGGATATCTAAAAGTGAAACTACTTCTCTATAATAATGCTCAACCTCCTAATTTGCTATGAATAACAAGTCAGACTCAAACCCTTCTTCCAACATCTGGACAAAAGCAACACATTTTAAATACATTTTTCCTCTCACAGAAGGAGGATTTAAGATGAATACAAATTTATCTGACCCAAAAGCAGACCAGGCAGGTGCTAAACGGTGACAAGATCCCTAAATTAGTTTGTAATTAAATGAGCTGAGCACCAAAAACAATTCAGCAGCCGGGGACAGGAAGAACAGCTTTTCCATCACATGCCACATTTCATTTTTAGGTTTAAATTAAACAAACAGTGACTGGGAGCTCTGTCAAGTTATTGGTATTTAAAACATTATGAGTCATATAACGACTGCGGATTTCACGAATTATGTCTTGACAGAGGCTAGAAGACAGCAGCACAAAGATTATAAGGAAAGCTGTTTGAATAAAACCCCAAGCACACACAAAAAACACCCAACTAAATTTCAACAGCTGACAGTAATACATCGCAGAAAGAAAATGAGCATCAACACATTAGACCACTTTTCAGAGGTGAGCAATTAGAACAGAAACCTATTAACATTCAGAGCTTTGTTACAGAAAACTGAGCTTTTTAAGGTTTAGAGTAAATACGGTGACTGGGAACTTCAATAAAGCCACCCAAAGATCGGCTAAACAATCACAGAAATTCCAACTGGTTTTGCTGGACTGAACAAATTAATTGCGAGCAAATTTCTCTCCTTTATGAAAGAAGCAGTAATGAAGTTCTTCATTCTTTTGTGAGATTAGCTGCCAAACTGCAACGACTGCAGCACCTGAGGAGTTTAGACTGAAACAAGCTAAATATTTTGTCCTGGGGGACTTTACACATAATTCACTAGAGGTCAGTTCTGAATGCACTACTATTACTAACAAACAGGCCAAGGTTGCTACGTGAGTATGTACTAAAATAGGCACGATAGTGTCATTTTAGACATTGCAGAAGAGAGAAAGAATATTTCATCAAATATTTGCATTATATCCCCCGGGTTCAGCATCCAGCATCACTTCTCTGATAGAGATCCTCAGGGAGGATTGTCTGTGATCGTTGAGAGGTTTTCTGGGCGAGTGAGAGTTCCTAAGAGCACAAGACTTTCCTGATGAAATGATTGCAGTCAATAATCATGATATCCATCTGTGTCCTCTACGGACAAGCCAGGTAGCAGCACAGGAGGCTTATCAAAGACACGTGGCTTAAGAAAAGGCGCAGTGCATTAACAGTTATCAGCCTCCAAATGATCAGGCCTGTTGTACTTAATGCTTCCGCTTACAGAAATACATGGAAATGTCTGAGTTTGTAACGGCATTAGAGTCCAAGTCAAGAGTTGTACAAACCCGAGTAATGTAGAGACTGGTGTGGCGCTCTCCCTGTGGAGTAGGGCTCTGATTGAGGAGTTGCGCACACCTCCAAATTGTATAGTCAATAAGTAGAGCTTATTATATAAACTCTACTACCAGTGACAGGGTTGCACTTTTGCACTTTTTGAATTTTGAGAGCATATCTCCACCAGTTTTAACAATGACCAGTTATTATTTTAGTGGGATAATACGTACTATCTCAGGATCTAGAGACGTTAGGACAGTATGGTAGACATTTTATAGATGTTATAACTTGCACAATGCACCATTTGTACTTTTCAGTTTTTGAGAATAATAACACCTTTGCCTGTATTTCAGAAGTTATTTATTTATTTTTTTCATTTTTCATTTTCAGACAATATCCCGACCCCACTGGGACAAGGGTGTATGGGAAATGGATGGATGGATATTCAGACAATAAATTATTGTTCCTGAAGTGAGATGCATCTCTAAAGATATATTCCACATATTATTTTAACATTTTAGACTAATTCTTAAACCTGAAGTGATGCTGTTCATGTGACTTTAACTCTCAGCCAGTTATTTTTGTGAAATATTTATTTTTCTCTCCACTGCAACGTCTGTGAGCTACAGTTTTACAATTATAATCTTCTCTGTTAGATTGTGGGACGGTATAACAACAGTATTGAACTTGTCTGGGTGTCTTACTGAAGCAATTAGCCCGTCTTAACCTTTAATCTTGCTTAATTCCTCGGCTGCACCAGATGAAACTCCCCTGGCCTTGCTGAAAATTGTCAATTACGTCTGTCACACTGAAAATGGAAACCAAGCCAATTCCTTCTCTTTCTTCTCTTGAATTCCTTTGTTTCTCTCTTACACTTTTTGCCATTTTTTTTCTGACTTGCAGTGGTTAAAATACAAAGCACCAGTTTTTATGTAACTGTAATGACATATTTCATCATGACACTAAGCAGATAACGATGCAGATAAAGAGGAAGGAAGGAAAGGAGAGACAGGCGGCGTTTTTTTTTTTTCCAACTTTGTCAAAGAGAACCACAAATGAAGCTTGAAACCTCCAACCTTTTTTTTGTTAACATTTCAAAGATGCAAGACAGAATACGCTCAGTTATGTTGGAGGGACAAGCTGTCCACGTCCCTGCACATGTGGAGCCCGTCTGTTATATGCACGTAGCAATCTGCGCGAGGTTAATTTAAAGATGGCCTTTCTCACAGTAAACAAAGCATTAACATCCTGTGTGGTAGCGTTCAACAAACCTGCAGAGGTGCTGAGTTTAGCTTGTTGATAGAGGCAGCGCGCTAAGATGTGGTAGTAAAGCAACAGGTCTGAAGTCGAGGCAAGAAGTACAGTGAAAAGTGACATCAAGTGCTCCCATGAATTAAGAAGGGAGGGGAAACCGACGCGTCTCCTTTCACTGCATGTCGCGTAATTCTCTTTCTGGGCTCTGGCAAGCCAAACCCAATGTTAAGTGGCTTCTTGAGTTTATCCAAAGAGGTCAGAGGGAAAATAAAAACATCACGCGAGAGCTACAATTACAGCCCTCGAACATGACAAGCGTCTGTTTTTGTGCTTCTGACTGAGGGCCCACTTTTAATGGTCGGTTCTGGCTGCAAGATAAACAAACAGTCAGAGGGTTAACATAGCCCCCGTCTACAAGCACCGGCCCGCCTCAGCCAGCGAAGCAGCCAGGGGAGCTGAACCTCTGCCGCAGCAGCAGAAGCAGCGGCGGTTTTGGCGGCAGCGTAAATTACAGCACGAAGCAAAGCTGTGGTTTGTATATAGCATACTCGCACACTCACTTGCTTTTCCTTTCACTCATTTTCTCTCTCTCTCTCTCACACGATCAGACCCTCTCAGCTCTCTTTGGTCTTTCATTGACAGATATCTCCAGGTTGGAAGCATGAATTCGCACGTGAAGTCACTCGGGTGGGTTTTTCCCACAGGTGTCGCCACGGCAGGGCCAACAATAAAAAAAACTAAGAAAAAAAAAAAACTTTTCTGGCAAGACTTCCATCCTACAAACCTCCTGACCTCATCAAGGGAGCAGTAATCCTCTGAATTACTGGTTCCAAATCCTGTGGGAAAATCTAAGCTAATGGGATCTCATTATAAGGAGAGTAAAGAAAATCCCATCAGGTGGCATTTACATGTTGCATCATTCTGTGTTCTCATCTAGCCTTCCCTACGGGCTAATTGAAGATCAGTTCAACTGGATTTCCTCAGACACACTCCCTGTTCGGATAAAAACGACAGACGGCAATGGATGTTGTCAAGTTGGTGTCATTTCTCATGCAGGATGTAAAGCAGGCAAAACTTCAAAACTTCATTGAAAGTTTTGATACGGAAAAGTTTGGAAATCCAAATTCACACAATTACATTCAATAGTGGCTTAGCTAGTGACAGTGTTGTATTCTGTCAAATATAAAATGTGCCAGGGTGAATCTAGATAAAACAAACATCCTGTGCTTATTTAATCATTCTTTGTAATTCAGGACACAGAACTGACCGACTTTATTCATGTCAGTGTTGCATAAATCTAGGTAGACGTTTTCAACACTCACCACGGACAGGAAATGTGGAGCTTTGAGTTAAATATTTAAACATGTGTTTCTTCAGGGTTTAATGATCATTCATTGTTCAATTTCAGTGACTTTTACTTGATAGCCTAGACGCAAAATGTGTTTTCTCTCATTCAGCCAGAGAGAAAATCATACACACAGTTTCAAGAACATCCGTATTACAAAATAATATTTAGTTAGATGTCCCTAATGCAGTTTCACCTCAAACATAGTTTTTGTAGCCACCAGCAAGATTTGGGCCTTACTCTCAATGGTTAGTTGATCAATCTTCTTATCAAACCAGCTAGTTTCCTTGGTTTCGAGAACCACCTCAAAAATGGCACAAACTGCTCATTGAAGGGAAGCAGTTTTATTGGCAATAGACTGCATTCATTTATATACGTGGACTTGTGGAAGAGAGCATACAGAGTCGTGTGCAAAATGACACTGTCAGCCGTCGACCACAACTCTTGTGCGCTTTGTGGTCCTCTTGTTGCCACGTTCCTGCCCATATGAGAGGAACACGCTGCCAATGGAGACACACCCAACTTGGCTAGAACCAAACCAGACAGTTTTGAAAGGTTGTGTAGCACCATTGTCCTGTTGAGACACCCTGCTGTGTTTATATTTTTACCATCTGAAACATAAACCATTTGTTTTCACTGACTTTAGCAGAGTAAAATGGGCACTATGTTAACAGATATTAACGGTCTACCATTACACAACAGACCATTTTTGCATTTGGTGATGTTAACTCAGCACTCGAAAAAGTGAAAGTTGAAATAAACGCTCAGTTCTGGCGGGGCCACATCAGAATGCTACTATCAATCCAAGTTGGTGAAATAATTTATTTTTTTAAACCTAAATCTTCTAGAGGTATGAATTGTTTTATGAAATATATCATCAAAAGACCAACATTTTTTTGACATTTATACAGATGATGATTGGATGTAAACCTCTGACAGGAACTGTGCATCACGGCAAAGCGAGACCAGTATTTATGAAAAAAAAAAAACAACTACAAAATGATATTGTATATTACTGAAGGATCATTGAAGGCTCTCATCACTGAACCTCCCTTTATGTCCACATAAAGGGAAACATGTGTCCAGCATGTATCTGAACAGACTGTCCATCTTAAGAAAAATAAACCTTTATGAATCCACTGAAAAACTGCCTGTTATTACCCATATCTTTTCCTTTCTCTAGTAGCCAGGAATTGCACTTATCTTTGTGCATTTTAATTTCCTTTATTTCATACTAAACATACATGACCTTCTGAAACTTGAGCGTTGCAACACAGCAGACGAGATAAAAACTGAGGTTATTCCTACCTACAGTTACTGTACACTATAAACAAGAAATAACATTTCACATACTGAGCAAACTAAAGCTCTGAAGATCTAAATTAGCGTAGCACTTACATTGTCTTTGATAGCATAGTAAATCAACACAGGTATTTTGTATATTACCACTGACATATTAAACATCCTTAGCTTGTTGCCAAGGATGTTTAATAGGAGTAGAAGAGTAGAATCTCTGCAGTGTAGTTTTACTGTTGTGTTCTCAAAACAATAATAATAATAAAAAAAAAGATTAGCAGCTGAAGTAAGGCGAGAACAAAACTCGGCACTCTCTTAAACGCTGAAGTCATGTTGAAGTCGCCATTGCAGTGGCGTTCGGATTCTGCATAATAACCAGATAAAACTCACTTTCCAATGATGTTGTTAGACAGACGTGCTAAGCTAGACATGATTTATTTAGAGTTCTGGCTGTGAGAAACTACCAACCCGTTACTTGCTGTGGAGAGAAGCAGTTTGAGCTTTTCCTCCTCTGTGCCTCATTGCCTCTGAATGTGTAAACAAACATGTCTTTGAACATGGTTTCTCGCTCTCTGTAACCGTGTTCACACCTGCTGCCGAGTTCCTGTAACAGATGCATCCATACTTTAGGGTCACCGTGCACCACCGTCATTAGCATATAGCTACGTCTTCGCCTGGCGCCCGCGCATTGTTGGTGCACAACCCACACACACCCACACACCTGCTGCTCGTCCTCCTCCGCAGCCGTTTGTGTTAATGGACGGGATTCTAATTACTCCCCTCGCACTGGGACTACTGTCTCCACACTCATCTCTCAGGACGTGCGCGGTAATGTGTCGGTGTGGGAGGGGGGGTCGGGTTAGCACGGAGCCCGTACACACTGCTCATTAGCAGACTCGCATTTCACCTGCTGTTGGATGTGTTCTCAGAGCAACGCGCTTGACTTTATAGAAAACCTTGTTAAACACAGCGCGGCGCTCTGCCTAGCATCGAAACACGTAGCAGCAGCTTTGCATAGGCATTTCATTTTAAAGCGGAGCTCCCTCCCTTCCCCTTTCTCTGTTTGCCTTTTTCCTTTCTTTCTCAGAGCTGCAGAAAGAGATGATCGGTGAGCCTTGAGCAAGACGCTAAACCAGACAGACGCACTTCCCCATTCAGCCACCACAGTGTTGGTTAAAAATAACGACAAGGAACCGTGAGCTACTGACTCCTTCTCTCACGTTACTAATGCACACATCTGCATGCACATTCACAAACGCGGCACTGGTGGCGGCTGAGGCATCCTGGGTCTGTGATGCAGTGTGTGCGTGTGTGTGTCGTACCATAAACTGTCTCTGCACTAGAGTGACCTCCCCCACCACTTCCTCTGTCTGTGTGTGTGTTTCATCTCCCCTGCGGCTTTCAGACTCGAGGTTTTAAGTGGAGCACAGAGAGCAGATAGGTCTTCAGAGGAAAAAGTGCTGTTGAGAACGTCTGCAGCTCACAAACAAAGGCCACCTGGCTCCAGGCTGAGGGGACGGAAATGCGCTCGTCTCTGTGGCACGGTGACAAGTTTGTGCTAACAACAGGAGCCGCACTCCGGAGGCCTAATTAGCCCTTCGGCTAATGCGGAGCTAATCAATCATAAATGCTGGGGGAAACTTTGATGTTTATATTTCTGTGTAATGAGTCTGTCCTCATTTGTGTGTTCTGCAAAGGATGGAGAGGACACACTGGACTGGCTGCTCAGTTCTCAGAGATACAGCTGCAGTGTATTCAAAAGCTCAAACTTATCCTTTCAAACTAATTCTGTCATCCCGTCGCGCCTGTTTACGCCGCAGCTTACTTTCATTTCCGTTTTAAATATCCAAACTATGTTATCTGCTCCGTGACAAACGGACACTGAAACGGAAAGTTTTAACTTCTGCAGTATCTCCTCTCCGTCTGCTGAATGGCAGAACGAAAG
Organism: Girardinus metallicus; assembly: GCA_903067095.1. Classification (NCBI taxonomy): domain Eukaryota; kingdom Metazoa; phylum Chordata; class Actinopteri; order Cyprinodontiformes; family Poeciliidae; genus Girardinus; species Girardinus metallicus. The sequence continues at coordinate 17,176 of CAEGAE010077531.1, forward strand.
TAAAGTTCGCTCTTGACAGTACAATTAAAAGATTAGATTTCGTGGTTGTCTGGTGGGTGAGGTATTCGTTGTTCATAACTGTTACTGTAGTGCACAGCAGCAAGTTTGCACTGAAAGTGGCATTGCCTATTGTGCAAATTAACACGTGTGCGTGTGTGTGTGCGTGTGAACCTTTTTTTGTGCCTTGTGACTCAAAAGAGAATTGTAGAAAAAAAATATTGTAGTGCAAAAATCAGAGCTGCTGAGGTCTCTTTTATACACACATGCATTCTATTTTACACTTCCTGGTCCCAGTGGTTTTTAGACCCTGTATATGTGTCTTTTTGAAGAAACATGCTGTAGGTTACAGTTACTGCATTTGCTATATGGCTTTCTGAGCCGTTGTTGTTCTCATTAAGAGCTGCTGTTCAATATGTACTGCAGGAGAGCCTTGCTTAAAAATAGTTCTTGGAAACATTAAATTGTTTTTTATTGTCACAAAATGAATTAAAAAGGATAGACACAGCTATTCTTTTAATTCATTTTGTGATCTTAGTAAGACCTCAGGACCTAAAGAGCACTCAACCCTCCAATGTATATAAAACGATGTCGTGTCAGGGACTATTTTTGGACAAGTTGCCATTTTCAGGACTCACCACAGGTTTAAAAAGCAACATTTTCAGAACCATTACAATGTTCTGTCATACTTCTAAATCCCAGAGAAAGTTCTGGAGTGGGTGGAATCTGGAGCTAGTTCACCCCTTCATTCCCTGGTTTATCACACTTCTCCACTCATCACTTTTGCTTTTCATTCTTACAATAGAGGCAGCCAGTGCCTTGGAAAATTATGGGATAAAAGAGTAAGTGACCTTTATATCTAGATTACTCTTATTTAATAACGCGCCTCTGAAAGTAAAGTTGGCATGCATAAAAGCAGTGTTAGCAAAAAGGTTTGAGCCAAACTGGCAGACGCAGGAGTGTCTCGGGCGGGACACTTTTGAAGCGCGTAGCACGACATTTAAAATCGGTTTTCCACCGGGTGAGAGTCGGATGCTAAAATCCCAACCAGTCAAATCGTCATACGGCGTTCTACAGAAAACAAATGAAAGAAAGCAATTGAGTCTTATAAGCAGACGCGCCAACAGAGTATAGATTCGGCTCTGTCTGGCTGACCTCCTCGGCTGCTCGCTGCTGATCGGCGATGCAGAAGGAGGGGCAGACGGACGGTGGGCCGAGACCGGCACCCGAGCGGACCCCCAGGCTGCTCGATTGCTCAGCCAAGTCGAAAATGTGTTCTCAGATCTTTGCCTGACATGCTGTCCTGTGGGGTTAGGCCTCTGCGTCCTCATCTTCGGTTGTGTACGGCTGCATGTCAGGGGGGGAGAGGAAGCTCTGTTTGGCAGCAATTCACACTGATCATCCTTGACTGCTCTGTGTCTGTGTGTGGCTTACAGAGCATGGAGGTTTCTCTGTATGAAGAAAGGCATGTTGATCTGTGACAGTTTCACAGCGGCAAACGTCAGGTGTCACCCTTCACCTCTGCGTTTGTGGCCGTCGTGCTTAGAAAGGACGAGTATGTTTGCGTCCTTGCGGTTATTTATGCACGTTTACTCTCCTTCATTCAGTCAGCCTGACCTCATGTTTGCATGTGAAAACCTTTTGAAGCATTCTTTAAGTGGCAGTGACAGAAATAGAGGACTTTAGTATGTGTGAGTGGTAGAGAGTAAAACCGCTCAGGTGTGTGTACGCGTGTCTGAAGTCGGGGTGCAGGCGGTGAAGCCATGATGCCTCCCTGGGCCTGCTTCCAACTGGAACACTGTGTCAGATTGAGCGACCTTCAGCTGACAGGCCCAGGAGCTCACTGGACCGTGTGTGTGCATGCAGCAAGCTCTGTGATTGTACGGTTACGCATGTGTGCGACTGTGTGTGAAGATGGGCGCACGCACGCACGCATGTGGGATTCTGTCTGCGCGCTTGAACGTCACACGCTCAGCGTGTGTGTGTGTGTGTTTGGAATATCTCCCAGGGTAGCAATCCATCTTGACAGTCTGTAGCCCCATCACATCACTGTCACGCCACTTTCTCACTCGGACGAGTGATGGAGGGAGTCCAGAGGGAGAAAGAGATGGAAGGAGGAGGTGAATGACAGAGAGAACGACAGATCTCATCGGACTCATCGCGGAAAAGCGCTGTGACACGTTCATCTGAAAGGAGAGAGAGAGAGGGAGGAGTGTGACGGTCAAGACAAAACAAAACAAACTAATCAACTTCCATATGAAACATGAATATTGGCTTAATTGGAAGTCTCAGTTCAGTTGATTTTTCTGAGGAAAATGGTGGGCTGCTCCAGTTTTCTAATTTTCCACTGTTGACAATAGATGAACTTGTGCCAGAGAGTAATAAGAGCTTCATTTCTTCAGCAGAAATAAAACAAGATACAAAGAAGATTTCAAATTTAATGAATTTAAATCAATGCATAATTCTGGTATTTTTTGTGATCATCTTGAGATCCATCCATTCACATATTTTTATACCCATTTAAACCTTTTTGAGGTCAAAGGGGAGGCTGGTGCTTATACCCATCTGTCAATGGTCAAGAGTCTGGTACATCCTAGACAGGCTGCCAGTCACATGGGACAAACAACCAATTAACCTTACATGGACGTCTTTGGACCTTGAGAGAAAACCTATGCATGCTCAGGGAGAACAACCAAACTCCATCCAGAAAAACCCCGACTTCTTCCTTCAAGGCAACACTAACACCGGCTCCATCCATTGGAAATTAAAGAAATTCAATTATCGCTGAAGCATCATCGATCAGACAACTTCTATATTGCACATCCCACAATCCAGAGGTTTTGAACCCTAATGAGGAGACTAATTTAAGCTCGAGAAGCTGTTGATCGAAACACTCTGTCTTATACCTGCTTTTCTACAGCACACATTTTACATTCCCATTATTTGTAATGATCAAAGTTGTGTTGTTTTGCTATAGCTGCTGAAAAGGCCCTTCACACATGGCATTTAGCTTAGCATCATCACTGGATTTACATGGTCAGTCAAAAACTAAAGACATATAAACTGAACTAAAAGAGTGAGATCGCCTTCCTCCTCCTCATCTTGAAGAGGCGGCGTCTCGTTTTGAGCGTTGAAATTTTAACTGTTTGGAGTGTTTTGAGCGTTTGAAGCATCAACAGTGTCCAACGCGTTCAACTGAAAACAACGGCTAGAGCTGACGCGCCCTCAACGCGCTTTCACATAGAACTTGAACATAAACCAGACTCATGAAACGCTAGTTGTAGAGCAAAATGTCAAGCGTCTGCAGTCAAAGTGCACGTGTGTCGAACTTGAAGCGTCGGACACGTTTTGGAGTCTCCCAGAATGAGAGATTTAGAATTTTTGAGTTTCCCCAATTTTGCAAGAGCAAAGTACATTGGATTGACAGAAAGTAATGTAAATTATTTATTTTGTTACTACTCGGTACTGTGAAGGTACTGATGTTACCATTCCTGATTTGTGGCAGATGGTTCTTGAGGTGAAGAGAAAGGACAATTTGCTGAAAATTGAATAGGCTGCTGCTGTTTTCTGAGTATGAATGTTGTCTCATGTCGGCATTGTTCCTGAGGGCTTTTTAAGGGAAATTGCTAAATGCAGTAAACTAAAGTTTTCCAGTGTGATTGTCCTCTAAATCGGCTCTACAGAGAGTCGCCCAATATTTACCCAAAGGTCAACCTTTTTCTACAACGTTGGAAATAATAAACACTCAGAGCATCTTGATGATTGTGTAAAGAGCTAAAAAAAGAGACTATGAATTGGGGTTGCAGGTTTATTTACGTCTGAATGAACTTTTGTTACTGAAGGTCTACTGCGCATTTAAAGAATAAAGCTTTTATCCAATCTTTCCCTTTTTGTGCAGTTTCAATTTAAAAACATTAATGTACACACTGAACATTTCTGTTCGGTGAGTATCAGTCACTTAAATTATTTGAGTGACTGATAACTCTTAAGATATATTGTTGTAAAAACCAATCGGTTGTTGTTTTTTTTTGCAAGGACAAAAAGTTAAACAAAGATAAGATGTTTGGATGTCTTCAATCCCTCCATCTTTACAGGTTGCACATATAAAGTTTGGACACTGTAGAAAAATGAGCCATACATTTATTGTGAAATTTTGTATTTATACCTTAGAACTTACCTTGTGTTTTAAAGTTTCATTCTAAAACCTACTGTAATTTTGACATTGGACATGTGTAGGAACCCTGTTTTTAGACTGATAGTTCATCATTCTGTTCCATGTCTATAAAATAAACAACCATTTAAGGAAATTCAGCTGCATTGCTTATTTTAACCCCTGGTTACACAAATGTACTTTTAGTTTCCCGAAATGTGATGTTCGGCCTGGCCTGCTCAGCTCCCCGCCAGTAAATCTGACCCTTGTTGCATTTCAGAGTAATGATTTATAAAATTGCTCAGGGTAAACTTTCATGACTTCATTTCCTCTCCTGGTGCATTGTCACTCAGCTGTAAATGTAATCAGCTCTTTGTCCAACTATGCTCGAACTCGTTGAGTCAGTCGCGTTGTGAAAAGTAGGACCGTTGTTAACGGAGCCAACGCGGAAACTTGGCTTGTCCGCCTCGTCAGCTGCTGCTTTTAATCAAACTATCTTCTGAATCATATCCAGAATGAGTCTGTGCTTCTTGAACCAAACCTTTCATAACTTAGCTGCTTGAGGGAAATCTCCTCGATACTCTTGATGCTTTTACAACCTCTGCAGAAAATGTGGAGCACAGATGGCCAGTGTTTTCTTGAAGCCACAACTTTTGTAAGCTAAGAACATCCAGAAGATTGATTGAAATACGAGACATTTTAGTGAATAAATTAAACAAGAGCAACGCAGCATGATGTCTTAATAGAAAGTAAATGAATCTCTTCAGTCATGAAGATTATTTCCAGCCTTCTTTGATTCCCACATGATCTTGTTTGCTTGGCGAATTCCACCCTCATAGCCAAGTTGTTTATGAGGAAATCTAGGGGTGGAAACACATAATTTAAGCACTGGAGGGATCTGAACTGTGTGTCCTCGTTAAGACAAACAAAGCAGGAAAAACGACACTCACCCAGTTAAATTCATTTATGCTGATTGGCTTTTCTCTCTTTCGCTGATCTTGTTGAAGTTTATAATCTACAGGCACCTGTAGTATTTTGCAATAATATTCACACCCTTTGAACCTTCCGTCACTTTAAAACCCGCAAAGTTCCACGTATTTTATTGGGATTTTACGTGATAGATCAAAATGGCAACGTTTATTAGGAAGTGAAAGGAAAATACTACTACAATTAAAAAATTGAAAGGAGTAGCATGTATTCAGCCCCATTTCTGTGCTGCTCCTGTTACAGGATTTGAGCCCTACTGAGTTCAGACTCTAATTAAGGTTGAGCTATTCTGGAAAGAAGAATGGATAAAAATCTTATCTGTCAGATGTGTAAACTGATGGTGACATAATGGCAAAAAAAAAAAGCTAGTTTAATGCAGTTTTGACTCCGCGAGCTAAATATGCCACACTTTCCAGAATTTCATTTATATTGCATAAAAAAACACAAATATAAAAATTTTCTTCCACTTCACAATTATGCACTACTTTGTTTGGTGACAAAATAAAAATAAATAAATAAAAAAAAATACATTTGTGGCTGCAATGTGGGGTGATCACTTCACTCATTGTTTGAGAATCTGACTATAGGGAGGACTGGGCTAAAAGCCACGTTGGCAGACCACATTTTGAAAAGGAAAGGAAGACTTTTTTTTTTTTTAACTTCCTTCCTCAAAGGCCATGAAATTTAGACAAAGAATGTTAATCTTATCAAAAATGTATTTGGTTTATTTAATACTAATTTATTTAATAATTTTGTTCTTTCCACTTCATTGACTGTGTAGCAGCTAGAACAAGATGCTCTTCCCAAACTTCATGCTGATAAAGTAGCCCGAGTATATTTATCGCGAGCCCCGTGTCAGTTGCCAGGCTCTGAGGGTGTGTGTGAAGTCTTGTGCCTAGAGGGGGTCGGGGTGGCAAAAACAAGTAGAGGAACAGTCAAGTAGTCAAAAAGAGATTTTTTTTTTTTTTAAGCGAGGCTGAAGAGCTGGCGCTCAGAGATGTGTCAGAGAAATGCCTCCGGAGACACATCTGCTTTGTTTTCTTCCCCCCGTACAGTAGTGAAGAACGGATCGACATAAGTAGCATGTCGCTGTTGCTACAAGGAGCTTTGGGTCCCAAGACGAAAGCTCAATGGGAGCTCTGATATAATAGCTACTTCTCTAAGTTCACCTGATAAATATTATTGTATTAAATGTCGTTTTCTTACAGTCTGGTGTCTGTAATCACAAGCTGAGCCACAACAACGGCAGCGGCGTAGTGAAACCATCTCACTGGTCGCTGATGTTCTTAAACTATTTGCTTAATGAGGTGAAATGTTCAGTAGTTTGAACTTATTTTTCCAAAAGTTGTCATTATGATCATTATCCTTCATATCCCAACTTCCTGTGTTTTGATGTTTTCGTGCTGCATGAGTTGAAAGTTTCACAGTTGTGGTTTTTTTTAACTCGTTTTGAGCCCAAACAACAGGATCTGAGCAGCAGAATCTCCTGACCTGATCTGATCCAGTAAGCTAAGGTTGTTGTTCTTACTTCATAGATTGGTTCTATCTGGTGACGGTTTAGCGCCAGAAGTCCAAATGTTTTTTCACTAAAAGTTTCCGATCAGATTCAGTGTGTTTTTATCATCAACCAAACACAAAAGGAATTTGGTATAAAACTGTCAACTTCACCACTTAGCAACATATGGGTCATTTTAACTGATTTAACTAAATAATAAGTAACTCTTAGTCTGTTTTCCATTACATGTTCATCCAAGCAGTAGAAGTGCTTAGAGTTTGCCACTGAGTGATAAACATTTTACATGCAACTCATTTAGATTATTGTATTTTAAGGTCCTTCACAGAAGATCCCGCCAAAACCATAACTATTTATTTTTAGAATTAGTTTAGGACTCAGCTGCTATTTTCCAAATTCCAGAGATGTTTTCCTGCAGGTGTGTTGGAGCAGGGATGCATCTAAAACCCTAGACTCGGTAGTCCTTGAGATCTAATGGCTCTATATCTCAAGTACTAAGGTTGGAGACCAGACACATAACGGCGCACCTAGGGATATCTTTATCCTCGTGTAGAACGACTAATTCTAACATTATGTTTTCACCCCCATTTCCTCATGAAGTTGAACTCTTAAATGTTCCTGGATCACAGCGTGGCTCTACACTGACAGTAGAATCTGTTCTCCCTCAGATATGGTACAGCAAAGCCCTCAGTTTCATCCGCCCACTTCAGATGGCTACCCACAGCTTGGTCACACTGCTTTAATCTCATTAACTGCTATCGTTGGGAGCACATCTAAATGACTTAAGGCAGATGATGGGCTTTAACACAGATCGAATGGTAGTAACCTCTCTCACCCTCGGCTTTTGTAACTGCTGTCTCTTCTTGGCAGAAACAGACAGTCTTTCTTCAATTGCTCCCTCCTCACTGAATATTAAACTGCCCTTTGGTGTGTGTCGTTACAGCGCTTAAATTCAAATCGATCTATCTGGGCTTTGATATGCCCTTTTATCCTTTTTTTGAAAATCTTGAACATGGCCTTGGACTGAAGTACGAACTTGGTTATATTTGTTTTTTGGGTTTTTTTCTCTCCCAATGCACCAGGAAGCTGATGCATTGCAAGCAACAAGAATTGATTTAATGCTAAACAAATTACATAAGACACATACAGAAGTAATCGGCTCATGACCTTCATACTCCAATTTTCAATCGGCTCTACCTGTTAATTGACTGGAAATTTAAATATTCAGTCTTTTTCTGATCATTGACGGATTCGTATCTAAGCTCTGTGGCAAACAGACTCTTTGGTGTTGAAGTTGACTGAGTGTAGCCTTTTCGATATCAGTGAGGTATTTAAAATAAAGTCAGAGGAAGCAAGGATGTAAGAAGCTGTCTAAAAGGAAATATGTTCAGCAGTTCATACAGATGGTGAAAGAGAGCAAGACTTTAGTAAGATAACATGAAGGCTCAACGGAGTACAGCAAAGTTGCTCTGTTTTGCATTTTCAACTTTAAACATCTGTCATGCTAAATTCGGAAATGCTGGCAGCCTTTCTCAAAACTGAGTGAATATATTTAGGGAATAGACAATAAGATCACTGTTAATACAGCCAGTTAACAATGTGAGAAACTAATGCAGCTTTTGGTCTTTGTTTTGATACTGTCCTGTTTTACAGAGACAACTTTTTCATGACTGCTCATGGAGCAAAGGCTAGAAAAAGCGATTTCAGTGATGTTTTAATAGGCCCCCTAGAGAGAAATCAGCTAAAATCAGTATCTGCAAGTCAAATAATCTTATATGGGGAAACATGGTTCAGACAAACATCTTTATGGCTAACATCTTTCATTGTGAGGATGCTGCCATATCTAATTCTTAGGTGCAGATACATCATGTCTGCACTTCCAGTGTTCAAATGTAAACCTAAGAGAATCTTACCTTTTGTACTTTTTGAAGGCCTCAGCTGGCAGAGCCACTTAAACGCAGCCTGACCCTGGGTGAGGTGCAGCTCTGTGTGTGTTGCTTTTTGATTGAGAGAGCTGTCTTCCTATTGAAGAGGCACTTTAGTCAGTTTTTAAAACATATTTGAGAGCGATGCTACAAAAAGCATGAACTAGAGTACACACTCCTGAAGATACCAAAGCTCTGCTTTGTGACCCCTGAGAGGCTGCTGATCACGTTTCGTGACAATCCCATCTTCGCGGGCCTGGGAGATGCAACGGCTCAAGTAGTTATTCTGTCATCCACTAACAACCACTTGAACCTCGCTGCCAAGGAGACCCAGGTACTCCCCAAATCCCAATTAATGAGAGAATAGCTTGAAGAGGGTGTTCTTGACTCTGGCTGTGACAGCTTAATTGTAATTTTAGTGAGGCCCCTCTAGCAACAATCTCCTCTACTTGACAGCTCTGTGCTCCTGATTTAACTGAACGACCTCTTTTGCATATTCATTTAGGAGCAACAAAACAGTGCAGTGGCAGAACATATTTCTACTGCAGGCCTCTAAGCTTTGTGTTTGCAGGCAAAGAGCCAGCATGCTTTTACCCAACATGTTTTCATTGCGCACAGATGCAATGAATGCTAATCATAAACCTACCCAAACAGGCCGGTGCTATGAATGCGTGTTTACGCATTTCTGTCAAAAGCTGTTTTCATACAAGAGCCGGAGCCATATATATTTTCTAGGAATGCTGTCATGGCTGCAGGAGAGACTTTGTCTGTCCGGAGGATTCACTGCTGTGTTTTTACAACTACAACCCACATAGTTACCTGTTAATATTCATTCACAGCAAGCGTGTGTGCACTCTGATAAGAGTCTCTGCTTCCTTGAGCGTGTTTCCACTCAGTCTATGGTTCCAGGTAAATATGAAGAATGAAGCGATATGCAGACGGCTTTCAATAGTTCTGTTTTTCCCCGTGACTCCCTGCCTCCCAGGTGTTCTGCTCAGTCAAAGATCATTTGCTGCTGGGTGAATCTATAGCCAGTCAAGGTTGTTGTGAAGTGAATGTATTAATGAGTACTGTGAAATATGTCTGGGCATAAATCTTGGTAAGTGTTTGAAAAATTCCCCAGATTCATGCATAAACAGAGTTGATTTTTTTCTTCTTTTTTTTTTAAGTCGACTTATGAAATCACAATTTACTAGACTCCCGGCATTTTAGTTATAAATAAGTGTTAACAGGTAGTTCCTCAAAGCTTGATATGTAATCTCCTGCATTAAAGTTATATGCACAAAAAGTAGCAATATACTTTAATAAGCAGCATTTGGACCAGGGGTCTTCAACTCTAGACCTCGAGGTTCGGATTCCTGCAACTTTGATGTGTCCCTGGTCCAACACTCCTCAATCAAATGGCTGAATCACCTCCTCAGCATGCAGTCAAGGTCACCAGAGTGCTGCTAATGACCTCATTATTGGACTCAGGCATGTTGAAGTAAAGACACATCTATAAGTTGCAGCACTGGCCTTTGAGGACTTCATTTGAAGACCCCTGGTCTGGGGAAAACCATGAGTTATTGCTTCCTGAACTTCAAGAAAGTCTCACTAACAGTTGTTAAGGTTTAAGCATCGATTCATCTCTTGAAGCAATCACTTATATTGGCAGTGTTGGTGAATAAACTTTAAATTAAGATGACCTTGATAGAACTCAATAACTAGAATCTGAACCCAGAAGGCACTCAGGACAAGAACTGTTACAAAAGATTTTGATGTCTTATCCATCTACAAAATGTGTCGATTGGGTTTAATCTCTAACTACTACGGGTTTATAAGTAAACAAGAGCAGTAGGCGTTGATTCATGAAAACATTCAAGGTATTAAGTTAGACCCAAGCCAGTAGAGTTTTGGTTACCAGCCGGGTAGAGAATGAAAATCTGCGAGTAGCACGGCTCGCCGCTGGTATTTAACCTGATGTCTTAATCATTGCAAGATAGCTGCGGTGTTCAGCTTATCGGAGGAAGAGGCTGGAAGATATTTGAGGAGGAAGACACAGCTCAGTGAGGTTGGTAGTCATGGGGCTTATGGTCACAACATGGGAGCATAAATCTACAAACTTTGAAGGCAGGTTTACTTAGACTGATTCCCCTTTACTTTGTAGAAACACAGGATTATTAAACTCAGAGCGAAACAGATGCAGCAAGTTAGTATTAATTCAAGTTGCACAGATAACGTTTGTGTTAATTGTCCTTAATGTAATCATAGCTCCAGTTTGATGCAGTCCAGTACAGAAATTATTGATTCAAATAAGCACATAGGCTGAAGTCAAAATTTCTTTAGTTAAATTGACATCCAAGTCATATAAGTCAGTTGAGGGCAAAACTTGAAGCAAAGATGAGGTGAAAAACGCTGCCAAGACTGGCAAGGAAATCAGAGACGTGGTCAAAGACGTCAACCCGAACATGAAGTCTGGACTGCAGAGGAAAACGGAGTCGATCTGGCAGAGACTGTGAGGACACGGAGAGCTGAAGCAGAGGCAGGAACAGGTGAACATGATGAGCTTTATTGGCGAGAGTGAGCTGCAGCACAGCTGCAAATGATTAGGCGTGAAGTAAACACAAGATTTGAGGCCAAAGCACGCTGAATCCAGATCAGGCAGTGACCAACAGAATTTCGGAGCCTCACTCGAGCTTTTCCTAACTCCTATGATTGAGTAAACTGAATTTACGGGAGACTAGAGCAAGAGATCCATCCACTAAAGGAGACAGATTCAAGAAGAGAATCCAATCAGAATTTTTTAAGACTGATTTTAGTCTTGAAACAGATTCTAGAAAAAGAAACTTAACTACACAGCAGGATACATAAAACTCAGACTGTAAAGAATGTACCACAGAGCTAACAGCGTCGCCGTCTCAGAGGACTCCAAGGACAGAGACAGACAGACAGACAGAACGAGGTTTGAAGCTAAGCTTGCCAAGCACCAGTACATCTTACTGAGAAACAAAGAACAGAGATCTGACAGAACCAGAGCAGAAACCCAAGTTGCTTTGGAGAAAGTAAAGGGTCATCTAACCCCACAACAGGGACACTCGCCCTGTTTTATAATTCAGATTGTTTCCTGGTATCATAACCAAACTTTGCAAATTTGGAGGTAAATGGAACCAAACATTATTCATGCCATTTTCCAGACTGTTTTCTAGCACGACCTCTTTAATAATTCAAGAAGAAAAACAGACCATTTTAATTTCTGATTATTTTATGAGAGCAGTAAGACCAAAGCTGTATAATGCAAAATAAAGAATCTCTAAAAGTTTCATGAAGGTAATTAATTTAAAAGAAAATATGACTCACTACAACACAATGCAACAGACCTCTTTCAATATTTTTCAACTAAGGTTTATAACTTGGCCGTCTTAGTTAAATGGTGGCTAAACAAAGAGATCTTTGTTGATGTGTGACAATATCTCACACATTCTGCTGAGTTCCTGACACATTTTGAACATCTGTGATAAAAGTAAAACTATTTGGAATAACCAGTAACAATAATTATGCGGAGTAGCTTAAGAAAACAAAATCCATCCGTCATCCTCCCTATATGCAATGAAGTCAAGTCAGATATTTGGCTCTAAAATATCTGACTTGACTGGCAGACTCTTTAAAAAGAGGGCCTAAAATGATAATTCCAGTGAATAAAAAGAGCCTTGATCTTTATTTAACCACTTCAAAGACAAATCTGCTGATGTTTGGGATGGAGCTTGTTCCACAGGCAGGAGCTCTTGTTGCACAAGGCTGTGCTTCCAGCTGTTTGCTTCTGAACAGGAGATGTGAATAAGTAATTACACTTCCTGCATAAAGAGGGTTTAAGTCTGTTTACATGGAATACATAAATCAGCTACTGTATTAAACTTCATAGAATGACTTTAATGATTCATGTACTCAGTGCAGGCCTATGGCAGTGTAAATACAGCTTTTAAGTATTTCAACGGTTGCATAACAGGGAGTTCTTCTCAATGCAAAGCAGAAATAATTTAGCCCTGCTTAAAGGGGGCGATAAATTAGCTGTAGTCGTGCAAATTCTCTGGAACATGTTTGCACTGAATTTAGAATTTTGTCATCAGGAAACAACCAGAGAATTTTTAAATACTTAAAATTTAAGTTAAATAGACTCTCTTGTTGTTTAAGTGGCAGGATTGTTTAAGTGGTGCCAATCCGTTGGCTTGGCACCACGGATTGTAAGCTTCAGATACTCGAGAACCTTTTGGTTGCAGCCGAAGCTGGCTTGCTTGGCTTTCATTTGGTTGGAAAGTAAATTTAGTTGTTGATCTCATTAAATAAATATTAGGCTCCTTTTTAGACTGGTGGAAATTGATGGTACATGTGGTTGCAATGGTCATAAATTTAACTTAAATGTTTTAATCAGTTATGAGACAGAAATATTGAGCGAACTTAAGTTAGTTTATTTTTCATTTACGTTTGTTGTTGTGCTCTGGTTAAATAAAAAAAAAGTAAAAACAAATGTGTCGAGAATCCTAAACCCGAACCACATTTCTCTGGATGAAGAAGTGCATGTTTTCTTCTGTATCTGGGATTAAGACCCTCTGGTTTCTGTCCCTGTCGTGCTTCTTGATGAGCACAGACCTGTCTGATCACAGTAATGGATCGTTGCTGACAGCGCTGTCGCTGTGATGTTTTGTGGGTTTTTTTTTTCTTTTTTTACTCTCAGAGCAGAAACAGAAAATCTTTCATTTGACCAGTCAAGAGTAACATATTTGCTACATCAGAGTGAGTCTAAACCTCGCTGCAGGACGCATTTCCATCTGTCCTGATCTGCGTCAACTCCGTTTTCCACAAAGTCACGACCCAAATCAAGAAAAGCACTCGATCTGTTCTGCATACTCAAGGATGTTTTTGTTTTACTTCGACTGTAAAATTTTGAAGCAAACCGTCAACAGTCTTGGGGGGGGGGGGAAATTGCTCTGTTGCTCCTGCACGTTAGCCGTAATGTTGTTATTGTGAAAAATGTAGACAAGAAACATTGGGTTAGCGTAAAGTGTATGTCCTCGTAGAGCATCCCTGACCTTAGACCAGCCCAGATGAACCATTACCATCAAACTGACGTGAAACGGCTGTAAGGTGCATTAACAGCATGTTCCTCCTTTAATGAGGAGCACTGTATCTTGCCCAGTTCCTTTCATTAACATAATATTAGCATTGAAAAGGCTCAAAGTAAGTGCATTTTTCTGCATGAATAATGCAAGTAAAAGACATGTCGTCCTCTATGCGCCTTTTCCGCGCACGGAGCTGCTTTTCCTCTCTGAAGTAAATGTCTCTAAAAGCTTTCTTTTTTTTATTTTTTTTTTGGTAAGAGTGCAGTGGAGTGGACAACAAAGCAGAGCAAGAGGAGGCTATAGTGCCAAAAGAGACAGAATGGTGACAAATTATGAACAACTCATTACACCGAGGTGGTACCTTGTAGCAAAACACAATCAGACATGGAGGGGGCATCTCCTGGGACGTGTCGAAAGGTGCTAATAACTCTGTCAACGACAAAACGAGTCGCATTCAATTTCCCTAAAGAACAAAAACCTCGTTAATGCTTTAATGTCTGAAGAAATAGGATTTTTCTCCGGTCTTTCCACTCCACTTGGTTTGGTAATTTAAATTGTTTGAAAAACATAATAAAGATAAACTGATGTAGGGAAGGCATGACATGCAAGTACTGTTGAGCCCATAATTATTCAGACCCCTGGGAGATTTAGGTTTAAAGTGACCCAGCCCGATTTCTGACTGGATCTGATTGAGAATCTGTGGGAAGAGCTACAGATGAGGGTGATGGTGAGGAGGCCTTCCGACCTCAAAGACTTAAAAATAAATTAAATAGCTTTGATGTAAGTAAAGGACTCCATCCATCCATCCATTTTCTGTTCACCCTTGTCCCTTAATGGGGTCGGGAGGATTGCTGGTGCCTATCTCCAGCTACGTTCCGGGTGAGAGGCGGGGTACACCCTGGACAGGTCACCAGTCTGTCGTAGAGTAAAAGACTCGTTATTGATTATTAAGAATAATTTTCAACGTTTTTTTTCCAATATGTCAATAAAAGTCTATAGATTCTTACTTTTAAATTAATACGTACTTCACAGTGCTTTAATGTAAATTTTACCTGCCTTATTTCCTTCCAGAAACAAACTTCTTGGCTAAATGAAAATTAATTAAAATCCCAACTAAAACTTCTGTCAGTAGTAGAAGTGTTTGAGGGGTTGTTTTTAGATATAAACGTTTTAGTCATATGGTTTATTTTCAGCTTTCAGTTTAGGTTGTAAACAGCTTTTTGTTCTAACTACAAGGAAGACCAGCTTCACCTCTTAAAGCCAAACATTTGGATGATTTGCACTGTTTTGACTATGTGATCATATTGATTTTCTGTGATCACGCGCCATCAACCAGTCTACAGTTTGTAGAGTTTATTTTATTTTTTCCAAAGTGTGCAAAAATCTTTTTTCAAAGTGCCAGCGGACAATTTATGTTTTGTTTCTTTGAACAGCTGGTGTCCATGTTATCCTCCAGAGTTCTCTGCTCTATCAGCACCAGCATTGTCCAGGATGTCTGCTTTCAGGTTTTTTTGCTGGATTTTAAATGCACTGAAGATATTCAGATTTAAAATAAAAAAAAAAATCACATCTAAAAATAGCCTCAGTTTTGGTTTGGAGCTGCGTTATCTGTGAATGTATATGTTCTAATTTTTTAACACATAAGAATACCAATATGAAACCAGGCTATAACCTAGATACCTCATACTGTCCCGAAATATTCATACCCACCAAAATTACTCACAATGCTACTCTGTTAACAATATTAACAATAAAACCTTAGCACCAGGTTTTTCCATTACCGCCAAAAGCTTCGTATCCAGTCTTTCCAGATCTTAAGGAAAGAAAATTTGTCTGATGGTGGATCGATGGAGATAAGTAACCATTTAAAATATTACAGGGAAGTTTAAAATGCTGCACTTCTGCTTTTAATCTGCTTTAGCTGGGAGATAAGTCAAAATATAAGATTTATCAAAAGCGAGGTTTGCATTTGAAGTACACGAGAGCCCCATCTTTAATATTCTATTTGCTTCAATATTGCCACATAAAGCTACAGTGCCTGGAATCAATACTTGATGAAGAGCTGGGTTCACAGCCGCCGTTTATCTGTAAGTGCTGACGTTTGTTAGCTTTGATAAATCCCGTTTGAAATGTGTGTGTAACCTCAGTTTGGAGCGCTGCTCATAAATGATAAGAGATCGAAACTACAGACTGGGATTGTAAACAGCGTTGCCTGATTCTAGCGGGTATGCTGAGATAAAATTCAAAACACAACAGAGGAAGAACCAAACATGTATTTGAACAGTATTCTTGCGTCCACCTTAATTGCTCGTTGTGAAGAGCAAAGCAGTTTTCAGGTGTGTTTACTTATTAAACCAGTGGAAAATTTTAAGCCCCGGTTCTGTCTTAAAATAGCCAAGTTGTATTACAATTAAATAAAATCATTTATTTTTTATTCATATACTTTAACTTATATAATCGGTTATGTTGATCTAAATAATAGATTTGGTGTCATTCTCTTTCAAAACATTTTGTTGGAATTAGATTATAAGTATGTATGTTATTAATCTGATATGAGAAAACATAACTACGACAATGTGCTGCACTCTGTATTGGTGGATAAAATGAGGTAATTTTCCATACAAGAAGAATAACAAAGTGATGTTTGCCAAAGGAACGTTGAACTGATAATAAGTCCATCCATATTGTTCTTGACACATCAGAACAATATGGATGGACTGGACAGCTATCATATTGGTTATTCTTATTGGATAAAATCAATCAATCATAAGATTAGTCATGTTGACAATAAACTCTAACTAAGGCTTGTTTTGGTGTTTCTTAAATTGTTGGTCCTGAGAGCAACACTAAATCTAAATATACTGAAAGACGTGATCAAATATGCTGTTCAGTGATAAAAACGCAAGGCTTAAAATAACAGCTGTACTGAGGCAGCATGCTTGATCTCAAGTTTTATTTTCAGAAAAGTAATTGTAATTTTGGGAATATGTGCAGTGACTGGTCTGTTGCCAAGAAGTTTTAACACTTTGTCATTTTTATCATTGCTTCAATAAATATAGCCAAACTGAAATCAACACTACTGTACTTTTTCATCTTCTTTCTTCCAGTTTCAGTTTTAGGGAAATAAAAAGAAAAAAATCCCACGTCATTAAACTTGAAATACAGTTACCTAGAAGGTGAAAACAGACTAATAAATGTGGTCTTGAAGAGTTTCCTTGGTCAGCGAAGCATGATTAGTTAGATCAGATGAGGTGGAAATAAGCAGCCACTAAGACAAAATAATATTTGAGGTTTTGGTTTGGCACTTGCATCCGGAAAGGTCACGTTCCCAGAGCTGTGGTTGAGGTGGAAGCAGCAGAGAAGGGGGAAAAAAAAAAGGCTCAGCCAAAAACTTTATTTAAAAAGAGAGATATTAGCATCACGGAAGAATGGTACCATAAGTCCACTCTCTGCCGTTTAGCTACAGAGCTTAACGATCAGCCTCTCAGTTTCTCTCACGTCTGGTGAAACGGTGTAACCTTCTACTCGTCTCTCGGATTGAGTTATCAGCTGTTTGGATGCCATGGCGTTATAGAGAGCCTCCGTGTGGGCCAGCACATGTTTCCCCTGTGGCTGGACTCCCCACTTTGCTTAATATCCCTTGTCAACAACTGCTTTGGGTTCACTTCTCGCCACTGGTATTCTAATCAGTGACTATTATGAGCTAAACAGTTACACTGGCCCTGAGGCCAGCTGCTGGCCATGTTTAGATGGGTTTGGATGCACGCCTGAATTGCGGGGGCCTGCCAGCTTGGGGGCAGTGCAGTTTGTCAGACGCTTTATAAATGGACTCAGACGCACCGTAAAAACACTTAGAACTTTATTTGTCTTTGGCGTAAGGGCCAGAAGAAGATCCCTGTTCCAGTGGTTAAAAGTTTACTCTTGTCGTGATTAGTCTGGGGAGTTTATCATACAATAACTAACCTTTGTGAACTGATAAAAATAGAAATACACCATTTGCTACAAATAAAGGAGTATTAGTTGCTACTTTAAGTAGCACTGTACTAGTAAAGGATTGATCTTAAACTCTTTCTAATTAAAAATGAGCTAAAGTGTCTCACTGTGCTTCTCTAAATTTGTTCTGTATGTTATCAAACATTTATGAGATTTGACCCTATAATGACAAAACACACAAAGCCATAGCATTTAGAAAATAACAGATTTACCTTTTTACCTAATGTTTGTAGAACGAGAATATTTCATTGTTTCTCTTTTATTCATTCTTCATTGCTAGTAAGGGAAGTGTACTGTCAGAAATCACTTCTGATATTTATTACTTTATTTGTATCATGACTTGATGGTAAATTAACATTATCTGTTGATAAACTCTTATTATTCTGCTAGCGACAGTCATGAGAATAAGCAGACATGATATAGCTCTTGATCATATTACTATTTCAACTAAAAAACCACAACATTGATTTTTGTATTAGCGTTGTTCCCATCAGTGTTTCTTTCTTCATATTACACTTTTATTTTCATGGCCAGTTTTTTTTCTAACTATATTTTCTATTTTCTCGCCAACATCTGTTTAGTGTTTGCTTACTTCTTGGAGCACTGGAGCAATAATCAAATTAAAGAAAAAAGAAACGGTGTACTCAGTCAATATTATAAAAAGGCTTAAAAAGAAAACCTTTTTGTACCTCACGTTAAACTATCCTGCATGTCAGTCTTTCTTAGTTACTAGTTTCCCTTCAGAGTCGCATGAAAACCTCACTTGACACAATTAAATTGATCTGTCAAAGATGTGTACTCAGGTTTTGCTTTTATTTTGTCACATTGCTCAACTTAAGAATTTGCACACTTGAGCTGTTTTCTCTCACTGAATGAGAGAGACTGTGTGAAAGTCAGAAAGTGATGGGCAGTGGGCGGCGTGCCAGCGTCGGTGATAAGTGGTCTACTGCAGGGCTATGAGTGGGAGAAACCAGATAGTGGGGCCGGCAGCACTCAGCATGTTAGAGGTGAGAGACTGAGGCAGCAAGGGCAAAACACTGACAACAGCATTACTTCTAAGTGGACAGCTTGAAGATATTAACGCGAGACACTGTTTGGCCGTGTGTAGCGTTAATGATACATGAAGCAGGAGTGGTGCTGAGAGAAAATTTAACTAGGTGATTGTAAGTCAAGGTGAAACTCCCAACAGCAAGTCCCAGACTTCCGTTTGCGCTCTGGCCTTCTTTGTTTCTAACTGTCTCAGAAAGCACAAACCACCGTTTGCGACTGTGGCAGGGTTTTTATCTCACACTGAGTTTCTGTTACAAGTTTCAAGTCATGCAACATTTTTGAAACCGCGCTCTGCTTTGATTGGCCGCCTTTAGAAACATCCTGTGGTGCTGCGTTTAGCTTTTCGCTCTCATTCTGACAGCAGACAAACGGGCACTTTTCAAGCTTTTCTCGATTTCTGAAACATGTCACTTATTGTCAATTACTTTTCTTAAAAGACTGTTTCACATAACCTTTGTAGATTTATAGAATAGTCAGAAATGTTGCAGAAGGGATCAGATGCAGCAAATCTTTAATTGAAGTAGCCAGTCGTTGTTAATGTGGATGTGTTTCAGGTTTAGTCCGGATCTCTGGAACACGGATGTGATTTGATCGCATCCCAGATCCTTGGAAGACTGCGTGCTGTCCTGAATTTATTGCAGTGGGTGGAGTGAGGTAATTAGAGCTATTGATCTGGCTAAATGATAGCCTTCTTGGTGCTGAAGGGCATGCGCTCAGCAAGGCCTGGCGTTATCTGATGACCCATAAAATCAATGGCGTAGCTACAGTCTCCCAGGTGATTTACCTCATTCGATTTAGTTCAGAACCGAGTAGGTTCGCATGAACGAAAACAGCACACAACGCCGTGCACTGTGTACTACACTCAATATAGGCATGCACGAACTCTGCACAGTTCCCTCTGCGGTATACATGAATACAAAAACCTCATCTCGTCTTCAGTCCTGCATGTAGGTGCTTGTTCCCTTGGAAACCACATTTTGCTCTGGTCCATAATGAACTCGGCTCTTTAGTTTCCTGCTGAGCAGCTGATGAAAAAAAAAAAGATCATTACATGGAGGAGACATTTAAAATGTCAGTAAGATGTCAGGCTGCTCTCACCTACTTTGTACATCTCTCTTCCTCTTTTTAATAGACAATTTACATTGTAATAACAAGGCAGTACTTCTCTGCAAACCACGGATACTTATAAACCTGCAATTTGCAGGATTGCAGTCTAACCTTTGTTTTATTATCTTAAAGTTGTAGCTGGTTCCACCGGTAAAAATGAGTAAAAGAAAAAACCTTAAGGTAAAACACATTTTTTATTGCAGTAACATAATCTTACACTGAGAAATAAAAATAAAAAATCCAGGCTTTAAATTAAGAATATTCATTTAGTTGGGGAGAAATACATAATAATTTTTAACAAAATTACTTGGGGCTGAAGAACAGTATTATTTAATTTGTGAATTCATCTATTTGCAGATTTTTCTGTGGAATGTCTCTCCAACTTGTTTGCAGAAAATTTGCCTATTTGTGGTTAATTTTGTAATGCATATCTAAAATATTAGAAAGAAGATGCAGCTTGGGAAGCTGGAATAACTGAGTGCAATGCTAGTTGACATGTTAGCTGATATTCACAGAACTGCAGTTGTTTTCCTTGGTGCTGATTGGCTGTACCCTAAGAGCAGAAATAAGGAAGACCGTACATATTAGCTTCCGTGGTAGTGCCAAGAAAGTTTCCACTCTGTGCGTTAATAAATATATTTTCCCTAAAACTGCCTATTAAAATCGGCAGGTTTAAGCATTTTTGTAGGGGGTCAGAAAATAGCGGTCTGCGGTATTTGTACTCTTAAAAATCTACTTTAAATATACAAGATAGAACTATTTTTTTCAAAATATGCTTTTCACTGTTGGACAATGTCTCCTAACCTACAAATTAAATTGTTGCAGAACTGGAAAGCTCCTCCATTGACAGAGTGCTGCATTCTAGGTCCACAAAGGAACGTTATCATAGATCCTTCCTCCCAGCAAACTCAGTAATGCCTTATTTCCCCTGAGTAGTACGGATTTTGTAAATTATCTGTTGGGAATTTTTATATACATGCATATATACATTTTCTTAAATTTCTACTCAGCGGCTCATTTCTGTGACTCAAAGTACACTATATTTTGAATAACTGCAGAGTATTTTTTCTTATTCCATATAAATCTCCTATTTATGTTTTTCATATTATTACCTTTGTGTGAATCTGCATACTATAACTTGCCCGTCACTGTGCTGATAGTACATCTGAACTCCCCCACTGAGGGACAATAAGGATTATTTCTACTCTAGATTTTTTTTTTTTTTTTAAGTTGAACTTCTAATTAGTAATCCATGACTCTCTGATCCCTGGAGTATAAATAATACATGTCACTGAGGCTCATTTCTTTAGCCACATAGTTCTAAATTTATTAATCTATGCTTTCAGCAGCCCACCCACATCGTGGCCACTGTCCCAGTTGGGAATAGGGTGAAGGTTGTAATTTTATTGGCTGTGGTCTGCCAGAAAGGTTTATGTACCCGTGCTTCCTTTGGAGGTTAACTTTTGCCTCTTCTTGCTCTGCCGTTAAATCAGTCTGACAGTTAGTGAGAAAAAGATGAAGTAATATCAATCTCCACCTGAGGCAGCTTCATATAAACTCATCAGAATTTAAAAATTGCATTGCAGAAATTCTCCACAGACCGAGCCTGATGCAAGTGCCAATGGCACCGGGTCTTGTTTCACTTCAAAACGTTAAACCTGGCATTTTCTGGTTTTGAGGTAGCCATCCATGTTGACTTCATCCTTCCCAGACTAAAGGTTCCCTGTTATTATAGCATTGGAAAGTCACAAAAGAGCTGCCACAACAGAGTCTCTGATGCTTGTTGTTGTTTAGTAACTGAATTTAGAATGAGCAAACCAAAAAGCAAATGAAACACAGACAAGAAACTGCAGTAAAAGAGCTTTATATTCTTTTTACTTCACCACCAAACCACCACTTTGTTCATTGCAATTTATAGTAGGCCAAGAGTCAGTTTGCCTTTTCACCAGTTAGTCTGCCCAATTTGTACCCATTAGCAAACCATTTAGTATACATGTACTGAGTTATTGCAAATCTCGTTAAATATTTTATTGAATTACAGACATAAATATTCCTTTAAGTGCTGAAATGTCACATTTATGGTATGTTGTATATTTTCTAAATGGTAAATGGACTGAACGCTTTTTCCGATCATTTTTGGCCACTCAAAGCGCTTTACACTAGAGTCACATTCACCCATTCGCTCTCACAAATATTCACACATTCATACACCGATACGCAGAGCGGTAGGCAATTTGGGGTTAAGTGCCTTGCCCAAGGGCACATCGACATGAGGAAGCTGGACTTGAACCTACAACCTTCCGATCACAAGACAACTACTCTTCCCACAGAGCCAGGTTCTGATCCCCAGTCGGGGCAGTCAACTTCTATTTATTTATTTAGATACAATAAATTATCACCCATCAGCACCCGCTTCTTTGAAGATACGATTTGCTGGACCACGTCTTACAGCAGACCATAAACAAAATTTATGGGAAAATTACTTTAAATCATCAGTAGTCAATTTGTGCGTGAAATGTCTCCAAGAAGATGCGAAGTGATTCGTGGTCAGAATCAAATGCACCAATGTTTTCAGGTAAAAACAGCAAACGTACAGCATGTGGCGGCAAATTGACCAGCACCACTTATTGTTTCCATAGCAACATTACCACAAAAAACCAGCAGCAATTACCAGATTGTTCCACTTACTCCTGAGGCCGCCACTGAATGGCAGATACATGTAGAAGTGCACCACCACAAAGCATGTTTAAGCCTCGAGTTATTCTCCATAAAACCACCCTAACGCCCGGATGTAAGCAACTCATTTCTCTGGAAATTGAAAGACTTGGTGTGGCCCGGAGCCAGGGTTTCTCTGGTCAAAACAGAAAGGAATGGTTCTCAGTTAGACACCGGCTCTAACCACAGCTGTGGAAAAGGCTCCCGTGTTGGCTGTGTGTGTGTAAAACACTCATTCGCTTGTTAAAAGCAGAGAGGGTCTCTCCATCGTCATGAGGTCCTCTTTCACTCTCCGGCTGATGGACAAGATCAGGTCACTTTGTTGACCTTCTTTTCCAGCGGCAGCCACTTGGATGGTAATCACAAAAAATAACACCAGCCCCCTAAAGAGCGTTAGCCTGAGCCGGCCTGTGGACCTGGTCACAATGAGAGCTCTCTAAATGAGCTTATTAATCACAAACACCGCAAGAAGCAAAGCCGTTCTGAATTCATTATGGATCTGTAGAGCTGACTCAATCATTAGGTATCAACAAGGGAGGACGGCAAACACGGACACCTCATGAGCGCCTCGTGCCACATTCCAGCGCCATGAAGCACAATAACACTTCATCTAAGCACCATTTACAAAACGCTGCTGTGAAAATGTCCAATTATGTTTCATATCAAGGTATTACAGTGCATTATCGTTTTGCATTTAAAGACCAAACTTAAACCAAAAGACCTGGGTCTGTTAAAAACAGATTTTTTTCTGTTTTCATAGTGTATCTTTTCAGCTGCTTCTCAGCTTTGATTAGGCCCCGTACCTACATACCAGCCAACAGCACATGCTAATGTAGAGATTACACAAAAAAGGCCTTCACTTTTTTTGATCAGGCACTGCTCATGTCTGTTTTTGTCTCTTTTGATAAGGTCCTTTCATCTTGTTTGCATTGATTAGAGGCTGACGAGTCACAGTGATACTTAAGGGCTCTATTCATGTCTGCTGCCCCCGCGGCACACACTGGGCCCATTGTGGCGAGGAATGTCTCCTTTCAAGGCCTGAACTCGCCTGTGAAAGCATGTCAATAATCCTGAGTCAGTGGTCGCTTCAGAACGCCACAGCAACCGTCCAACTGAACACACCGTGGTGGAAATCCAGCCCCCAGCGCTGCACTCCTCTAATTCAAAGCAACTGGGATGGCTGGAAGTGGCGGCAGTTGAATGGGTGAAGTAATTAATCTCATGGATGCTGGAATATAAACAGCCTCACAAAGGTGATGTCACTCTCAAAGGAAGAGAAAAACAGCATTAATCAATTTCACCCCTTGCTTAAAGCACACAACATCCAAAAGAGGGTCTACAGGCTAGATTTTTTTTTTTAGCGGTGCAGAGACAATTCGTTTTTTACACTTCAGTCCTCCATCAGAGTGAGCATGGTGCGATTTTGTTGAGGATTCCTACACTGCCTGGAAACACGGAGAAAGTCTGGGTCTGATTTAAGCATGTTCAATATCGTGATGAGCATCCATCCATCCATCCATCCATCCATCCATCCATCCATCCATCCACCCATCCACCCATCCATCCATCCATCCATCCATCCATCCATACACACATACACACCTACATACACGCCTACATACATACACACATACATAATCCTATAGGCTGAGTTTTTTTTACCCCTATTTCTTGTACAAAATGAGAAGAATAAAGTATAACCAACTGAAACTGTGGTTTGGATTATTTATTTGCGCAGAGAATGTGATATCATAAGCAGATTAAATGTGATTTTACTCTTTAGAGGCTACTAACCCTATTAAAAATATACATCAATCACATTTATTTAATGGCTGCTTTAAGTTGGTGTTGGGGGGGTGAAGGCAGTGGAGGCCAAAGGAATCCACTGACGAAGCTTCTGCAGAGATGAGAGTGCAAAGAGCCAATCATTGCTCTGTAAAGAATTAAAAGCACCTCTGCAAATAGCCTCAATATTTGTGCAGTGCCTCAGAGTGGGAATTTCACAGCGTCTGGGTTTCCAGTGCAAATAAACAGTGCAGAGGTCTAGAAGGGCGGAGCGGCCCCACTTCTCCCAGCGGTGAAGCCCACTTCTTTGTTGTTGCTTAATCTAGGCCACTCTCTATTGAGTGGGATGAAAAGTGAATCTGTGTGTGTGTGTGTGTGTGTGTATGTGACGCATCCATGACCGGCTACGTGTCAGATGAAGTCGTACGATAATGTCTGTTTGTGTGCGGTTCTTGAATCAGAGGCTCGGGCCTGTGGAGACCGTCGCTGTGTTTGCCAGTTCCCAGATAACCCACATCCTTACACTGGGCCTACACATACCAATCCCAGGAAGCTCAGCGCAGAGCAAACTGTCAAATATCTGCGCCACTGACCAACAGCTCCACTTAAATCAACACTACAAGCCCACTTGACTACAGATATGATGAATGGACGATGATGTTGGAAATCTAGCAGCTCTCCTTCCTCTGCCCACCGAGGCACCGATCTTATGAATATGTGTCCCATGTTTGTGTGTTAATGCTCCTCTTGAGTAGTTTATGTAATAATGTCGTTCACGCTGATTCTGTTGAAATAGTGTGTAGCGTAAAAGTAGAAGTAAACCTCCTGCAACTGTTGATTCATTAGTGGAACTCCAATCTGCAGTCTCGTTTTTGTAAACTGGACTTGACTCTCTTTTTTTTTGCATACTATGTCTTGTACATAGTTGTGAAGATTAGTATGCACACCCCAAATGAAAATCCCATTTGAATCTAATAATATATCAACAGGATACGCTCGAATGTATGATGAGATTTATTTTACTTTCAAATTAAAATAAAAATGATTCTTCCATGCAAAAGTGACAACGGAAACCGTCAGCAAGTACAAAAATAAGCTAATCTGAGAAGTGGTTTCTGAGCATGACACAGGCTTCCTCAAATCATCTTGCCATCATTTTGCAAGAGAAGTGAACTTAAAAGTTGAAATTGTGCAGATGATTGGGAAAACATTGAGCAATGCAGTTATATTGCATTTTAGTGCCACTGCTCTTTTCAGGAACTGGAAGGAAAAAAAAACTGTGGTCTAACACCATTAATTCGTTTAGCGCACACAGTCACACTTGGCTATTTAATCTCTTTAAAGGTGCTAGTAGTAGAGTAAGAGAGCCTAGGTAGGAGGTGGTTACCTTCGAATCTATGAAGAAATTGAAACTGTTGACTAAATTACAGCAGGAAATGTAATTAGTGGAACCTTGCTAACAAGCTGAGTGCTGTAGCCTCACCTGTAGTCCTGCCATGTATTGCCAAATGCACTCATAGCACAGAATAACATAGCAAAACGTAAACTTTTACCTGTTATCTGTTTCAGTGCTTAAGATGCCTGACGTTGCAGTGATTCTGAAATTTTCATTCAGACATTATGTCCTCTGAGGAAACTTGGATGTTCAAAAGCAGACTTGAGTTTTATCTTGTTCAATTGTCTGTTGCCTCTTAGAGTCTGTGATTGCGTCTGCTACTGGAACAATTAATCATTTGCAGAAGTTTTATGTGGAAACCCTTCTTTAAAGTCTCCCAGCCAGTGTGTCACCCCGCGACATGCCCTCAGTACATGAGTTATTATCCCAACTGATGTCGCCACATCTGCAGGAGGGATCCATTTGTTGCTAGGCAGCAGCCGAAGCACGCAGCGTGCTAGCTACAGCTCAAATGCAGTACTTTGCGCACTTCATTGTGCTTCATAAAAATGATGAAGTATTACAAAGCGGAGTTTCAGTCTGGGAAGAACAAAATGTTCCAAAGTGAATCCAATTGCATTATTTTTATTAGCATCTTGATTTTCATTGTACAATATTTGATTTATTTTGCACAATCCTCTAATCTGTAGCTTAGGCTTGTTATGATGAGTATAGGTGATTTTTCACTTACAAACCATATTCTTAAGAGGTGTGCATTCATTTGAGATAAAATAATCAGTGTGTCTATTTTTATTTATTCATTTACTTACACCAGATTAAGTTCAACATTTAACAACAGCCTTTATAAACCAGTAATATCACAAATGTCGCGAAGGCTAACCAAACCTGGTCCACTAACAGAAATCCAGTGCTTATATCAAAACATGAGGAACCTAAATGGACTCCTAGATAAACAAACAAATGTAGTTTTAAAGGAAACTGAGGGCAGAAACAGATGAGCGAAAGGAGCCAGTGTTTGAGTGAGGAAAAAGCTTTGTTTTGCAGCAAATGTTTTCATGGGGGGGGAAGGGGGGTTGAAGAGTGGGAGGTGCATGGGGGGAATCAAACTGATATTTAAGCCCCTACTAGCTTTTTTTCCTGCTTTTGTTTTATGCAGGGCTCTTTTTACCACATGGTAGTGACAGATTGTTTGAGCTGAAAGGAAAAGCCATTCGAAGCTAATTAAGCAGCCATTCCAGGCACTGTTCGCAGGCAGGAGGGAGAGTAGCACAGGCATTTGTCAGCGCGGTACCCAACGTGGGTTTAATTGACAACGGGAACTCATGACTGACAGCGCTTCCAGCACTCAGCCAATCGTAAGCGGCGCAGGAAGACAGCTGGGTTCCCATTGGATAGAGAGTCGTGAGGCGGAGGTAGAGGCCCCCACGTGGGGTTTGCGGAGTGAACAGCACATGATAGGCGGAGGCACGGAGGTGTTGTAGTCTTCCTATTGATGGTGATAGGAAAGCTTGTACACGCTTAAGGTCTCGTTAGAAATAGGTCGATCAATTCAAGTCACTCAAAGGACGCTCTGCTGTGGATAAAGCATCTTTTTATATTCTGCGAATTTGAGGTTTTAATAAATGCATGTGCTTTATTGTTGTTTCTGGTTTGATAGCCAAGCGAGCATGTTTTTTCTTCGTATATCTGTCTCTTTCTTGTAGAAGTCTTATAGTCACGTTCCAATACTAATATTTATTTTAGTGTGACATTGCCTTCATTTATATATGTTCAGATGGAATTTAATTTGCTTAAATAAGCATACCTCTTGGGGTGACGTTCACACCACAGACGTCCTTGGATGACCAGAGTTTAATAGATGTAGACGGCATTTGCTCTGCTTCGCTGAAATGGACGAACATATAAATTATTACCTTTGTTTTGAACAAGTTGTTGAACGCTCAGAATGTCACTTCACATCCAAAATGGCGACCGTGTGAGGTCACTGTATTTGTCCAATGAGAACGTCTGTTTTCTTCCAACCCCACGTGGGGCTGCAGCTCAGTGATTGGTTGCCCGTGCTGAGCTCCGACGAGGAGCCTGATTGGTTGGTGCGGGGCCCTCTCTCAGCAGTGAGGTCCTCGTGTCAGTGCACAGTCTGTGTGTGGTACAGCGCGCGGCGGAGGAACTGGGTACCCAACGGCAGGCTGGCGGTGAATTTCACAACGCTCGATATTTTAACACAAAATAACTGGTTCAGTCGACAGTTCATACTACCAGGAGCTACTGGAGAACTGGCGTACTGCTGCAGGATCTAACTTAGCCTGTTTTGAAGTTGTCTGCGGTCGAGGACTCGTCCAGCGTCCGATCGGACGGACGGAGCGACGCTCTCCGCCTCGGAATCGCCGGGCTTTAAAGGACTCTCTAGGGGCGGAAAAAGACGAAGCGTACGTTTGTACGCTTCGTCCCGTACGACGAAAAGACGTCGTTGTTTTGCTCTTTAAGTCTTCAGTGACGGTGGAAAGTCGATGATATTCCGCAGTGTGTGGATACTATTTCTTACCTGTACAGAGGAGGGAGGAATCAGTCGAGACAAAGGTAAAAAGGGCTTCACGGAGAGAGCCGCTAACGAGGCGAGTGGTGGCGTGGCTTTTATGGGAGCAGACTTCTTGTTTTCTGATCACCTCGGACCACCAAAACATTGTAGATTTTCTCTCTTATTATGAAGGAGAACTCGGTGCATTTATAAGAAAAGCGAAGCGTCGTGTCCCCGTGGGTGTATTCAAAACTAAAACTTTGGGATTTATTCTTATACTTGGGAAATTTGTCGCATTTTTCTCACTGCGATGCACAATAAGCCGACTGGTAAAGAATCTGTCATTCTTTACTAGGGGAATATTTTCAAAACCGCCCCCCAAAGAGCGACTTTATTTTTTTATTTTTTTTTCTTTATTTTTACGTAACCGACTCCGCGGTTAGGTCACGAAGGTGAAATTGGTGTCGCTTTGTGTTTTTGTTTATGTGATCCAGGTCCTGAGCGGTGCCCCGTTTTCTGTTTGTTTAGGTCCAAAGCGAGGCTGAGGAGGAGGTGACACATCCACTGGTCGGGGTCTGGAAGTGCGCCTGGCAGCCCAGAAAAAGGCTTTGTCCGCCGCCATCCTGCGTTTACAGGGGAGGGGGTGGCGGTGATTTACCGCACCTTCTCTGGGATTTACGACAAAAAAAAAAAAAAAAAAAAAAAAAAAAAAGGTGGTGGTGGTGGGGGGGGGAGAAAAACACATCGATTCCCTTGTGTAAAAGGCTCGACATGTATCCACAAGGCCGGCATCCGGTGAGTAGCTGTCTTTGTCACTGTTTGTGCATTGATGCAAATAAAGCACCCTTTAAAAAAAAAAAAAAATAGCTTAATTACCTGAGAATTGAGCTGTTGCTATTTATGGCTTGAGTTGGTGCCAAGGTGTGTTGCACCTTGTGTATGGTCTAAATCACTGTGCAATTTGTGTTCAAAACGACAAAAAGCCATTCATGCAGTAGTTCTGTGTGGATGGATTAAGTGGGTGACTTATTGGTAGATCACGGATGAAAGCAGCCTTCTTTCTGTTCTGCTTCTCGAGGCTTAGCAGATGCATAAAAAGCCACGAAGAGATAAAGAACTGGGTTTAGCGAGAAAAAGCAGGAGGTGGTGGCAGGAAAGTTATCTGCTGATGATGTTTACACCTGCGGTGTTTCCACCCATTCAGGCACCTCACCAACCAGGGCAGCCTGGCTTCAAGTTCACGGTGGCAGAGTCCTGCGATAGGATCAAAGACGAATTTCAGTTCCTGCAGGCCCAGTACCACAGGTAATGACTAACTGACTGTAAACAGCTCTGGCTTCCTGGAAACAATAGGAAGAGGAAGCTGCTACTGGTCGCTCCTTTATTGTAGCCTCATGCACACCAAGCCGACACTTGCGGCGTATAAAAACTAAACTGCTTTCTCACGTTTACTATAAACACTTGATGGTGTTTGCCTCTCTGATGGCTCTCTGTTCGGATCATGTTCAGTAAACACCTTCTCTCTTTTTGCTTTTCTTTCTTCCTGCAAGTCTCAAAGTTGAGTACGATAAACTGGCCAACGAAAAGACTGAAATGCAGCGCCACTATGTCATGGTAAGTGGAATAATTGTAAGCCATGAATCTGATTTAATGCCGTATCCTCCCATTTGCCTCAGGTGAAAAGTCACAGGTGGTGCAACCTAGTTGTTTTTCCAAGATCTTGTTAGATTGTTGACTCATGCTTGTTTTCATTGAACGAGGAGGAGCAGGGTGGGGGTTAAGGGGCTGTTGAAATTCTAGACAGGGTCAAACGTCCAGCTATTGATCGTAGGGTGTGACGACCCCGTCCCATCTGTGTCTCTGGGTTCCTCTTTGTGGCCCTCCAATCCCGTCCCCCCCCCCCCTCCACCCTAACACACCTAACAGGACCCAAAGGAAGTTAATGGCTCCTCTGCTGGCTATGTGCATGAATCAGTGGGTTTCCTGTGTGTGTCTTATTGTTTTATTTTAGTAACCTCCTCAGAGTGAAACAAGTGTCACAACCACAGCTTTCTCAGACAGGGGAAGAGTGTGAGTCTGCTCAGACTTGCTGCCGACATGTTTCCTGTTTGATCAGATGTCAAGTGGACAGCTCTAAGTACATGTGTTAGAACCACATGTGCCCCAAGTGAGCACCTTTGATTGGCTTTTGTTATCCCCCCCCCCCCCCTCTGGTGAAACTCCCAACAATCATTTTCATCAAAATGTCTCAGATTGATGTTGCGAAATTTTAAGTTGGTCAACAGCTGGGCCTATTAATATTAGCTGTAATTTGTCCAAGATTCAGTTTAATTAGAAGTTTTCCTGCTGCTCAGTGTGAAACAGTGAACAAAACATGGTGGGCTATTACTGTTTGTGTTAAAAGATTTAGTATCTCAAATCGTAAATGCTTGCAACTGCTTTTAAGACGAGGTTTAATGTAAAAGTACACTCAGATAATTTGTACTATACTCAGTTCAGAGTTCATAAAGCGGGGACAAAAACAGATGGTTTTGTAAACATGACCCAACTCAAAGGTTCTTGCCAACACAAGCTTCATTGAGCGTCCACAGAGCAATCTGTCTCCGTGCTGGTGTATCCACATAATATTATTGTTTATGTTAAAGGACTAATGAACAAGGTGTCGATTTCACTTTTTTGAGTCTACTTTTTGTTAAGGTAAGGTGTTATTAGCAGCTATAAATCGTGTGTCTTTGGTAAACAACTACACTTTAGTTTGGATCTGGTTAGTTTGGGTTTTCACCATCACAGAAAGTGTTTTTTTTTTTTTTTGTTTTGTTTTGTTTTTTTTCTTTGTCAGGTTTTTGAGGTCATAGGTTGGAGTTGTGTTTAAAGACAACCTGTCACTCAGACGAAACCAGTCCTCTGTTGCTGCGGCAGTAAAAAGTACACAAATATCGTCGACTGTTTTGGTCAAAGTTGTTCTGCTTTTTTCGTCCACTCTTTTCCCAAAGCATCTGTTCAGCATCTCCTTTGTGGTTAAAATAAAAATATCTCAGTCTTTCTTTTTCTCAACACTGGGTCAAAACGAATTACCTAGAACCACTTTTGTTAAACCTACTAGGGTGTGTATTTGAGGATAAATACCTGCTTTTGAGTCTGACGTATTTTTGAAGTGAAAAGTTTGAGGTTTAATGTTTTGTCTCTCTTTATTTTCCAGTACTACGAGATGTCCTATGGACTCAACATTGAGATGCACAAACAGGTATGTTGCCACATCAGATATGGTCTATGTACATCCAAAACACTTATGTTTTTGTTTTTTCCTCCCCTAGTGTTTGAAGAGTATAAACATGTGCATGCATGCATATCTGACCTTAGTTCCTGCCCTTATCCCTAAATGCTTTTCAGAGGCGTACCCATACGGGCTTCCTGTTGTAGAAATGCTGACAGGTTAAACAACATT
The DNA here is from genome assembly GCA_903067095.1 of Girardinus metallicus. Taxonomy (NCBI): domain Eukaryota; kingdom Metazoa; phylum Chordata; class Actinopteri; order Cyprinodontiformes; family Poeciliidae; genus Girardinus; species Girardinus metallicus. The sequence goes on from CAEGAE010077531.1 coordinate 48,847, forward strand.
AAGGGCACACTCTCTGTTGAGGCGGTTGATGAGATTAAAGTATTTAGCAGACAAACTGGCGATGTATGCTTTTGAGTGGTTCGTCTTAGGCTAGTGGGTTTTCTTTCTGCCAGTAGATGTTTGAATTTCCATGGGTAAGGAATCTAAAAGCTCATCTAATCGACGGACATGCTGCTATTACCCCAGTAGATGAACTGGAAGAATATCCAGTTTGTTCCACACCACCTAAAGAGTCTTTTCGGTAGAAGAGAAGTCGTTTTTGTGTTTCACAGCCGTCTTGTTAGTCTGTTTCTGTCGTGTTTCACACGTAGAAGGAAGCAACAGTAACTTCAGTGGAGCTTTACAGAAACGCGTGAACAATAGTACGTAACAGTGACTCATTTGGATGGCTTGCTGAAATTTATTATTCACAATCCTCTACCTGAAACTGCCCTGCAGCTCCCAGGAGTTGAGGCACCACACTCAACGACTTTGGTTTGCAGCTCAGTGACGCCTCACCAGAAATGTTTAGCATTTAATGCCCGCATCAGGCTCCAATGAATGGATAAGAGACAGTTGTTGAATCAAGTTAAGGATTTTAATAGTTTGTCAAAAGAAAAGAGGGAAAAAAAAAAAACAACAATTTGTGCCATAAATAATACAATGGCTCATGATGTGAAGAGACCTGAGTCAATGCTAATGAAGGAAACACCAAGATACTTGAAAGAACCTGGAAAAAGAATCAAATGAACTTTTGAATGGACTTTTGCTTTCTGCAGAAATACCTTAGAGAAATGGGAAGCTTGGTAGATGGCGACTTGGTTTGACTTTTGGACTTTTTATGTAAAGTGATCAGTGTGTCAACATGAAGTTAGCATTCCCTGGCTCCTGGTGAATTTTTATTTTTGTAAGCCTTGGCTTAAATTATCTGGGTTACAGGCTTGTGGAAACTGTGGACAAGGCAGAAAAATTGCATCATATGTTTGTCTTTCCCACACTGCCCCCCTCATGCATTCATTCACATAAATGTGCCCACATCCTCACCGTTTTTCCAAGCATTCAGTTTGTGAATACTGACGCATGGCTTATTGTAGTAGATTCTTTTAAGAATAGCAGGAATTAATCAGCTTATATTGAGGCAACATAATCAGTAATACCTGTGGTTTTTCCTCTGCCCAGTGGTCGTTTTATGACCACTGTGCAGAAAATGTAAGAAAAAAAAAAAAGAGTAACAAAAGATCGGTAGTGACCTAATCATTCTGTGCCTCATAACTTAAGACAGACCTACAGATATCACACCTGCATGAAATGACTTCATGACATGTTGAAGAGGTAAATTCAACCAATTTATTCAGGTGTGTTGGAGCAGGGATGCATCTAAAAGTTTCAGGACAGTATTTCTGGAGGACTGGAGTTGGAGACCCCTTTACTCAACTTTTTTTTTTTTTTTTTTAAGTTTAAGCGTCTACAACAGACGGTGGCGTGTTATGTCAATGGAAGATGTAAGCAGGGGATTTAAAACTCAGTTCGCGGCTGTTGTTGAGCATGAGCTCAAAAGTATAAACAAACAAAAGTATGTTGGCTGTAGTGGAATAGATAAACCTTTGAGTTTGTGAGGATTACCAACCTCATCTCTCCTGTTGGCACCAAAAATAAAAGTTTCTCACCTAGCATGTGACAATTTGTTATGTAAAAACCAAAGACGACATTCTTTTAGACCCTGTTAACTCCTCTATTAACATTTCCAGAAGCAGACTTCTCTTTTTTCGGGGGCAGTATTATGTAAAGTAGACTCATGTTCTTTAGCTTTACGTTATGTTATAATGTTATTGTAAAGTCATTCCATGTTATCAAAAACCTACATGGAGTGTTACTTGGATTTTTTTCATGCATGTTTGAGAAATCCTCGAATCTCCCTGAATCAACCATTCAGCTGTGCAAAAATGAAAGATGAAGATCCTCCCCCACTCGGCTCCTTCAGACTAGCCAGCAGCAATTAGAAAACACCAGGTGCAATTGCACATCAGCTGAGCTCATTACGTGAGCTACTTCTCAGTTCAGCGCCGGCTTAAAACGTTGTTGAAGAGGTAATAGAGGAGCCATGTTGGGATGACTTCCTGAAGGTGGACTTTCAGAAAGAGCAGGAGTTTTTTTTTTTTTTTAAAGAGATACAGGCCCGATTTCAAGGCGTTAAATTATAAAGTGAAATTTCTTTCAAGTGATATTAGATGTATACAGTATTTTTATAACAACTGAAGTTAACATAGTTACTTCATTGTGCTATAAAATGGCACTATGTGCCTGGAAAACGCAGAATACTTGCCCTTTTTAAACTTTTTATTGCTTCCTCAGATCTATTTTCTTTTTGTCGCCCGGTTTGTACCGTCATATTTTTTCATCGCCGCCGCAGCAAGGGGACGTGAAAGATGGCCCCCTCTGTCATTAACCGTACAATATGATGTACGAGAGTGGCAGTACGTGAGAGAGGCGGGGGGCGAGATGAAGGATGGTGGGGTTGAGGCCTCGTGGCCGTGAGATCCAGAAGGTTAATGGCATCGGTGGGAGGGGAGCCCGGTTGGAGGAGCAGCATGCCACTTCGTTCATGCGCTGCAGTTGGCGCACGCTATGCTAACTAGATGCAGCCAAGCCTGCCAGCTCCAGCCCCTTTCTGGGCTTTTTATCAGCGGTAAAGCAGGTAGGAGTGATACGCGGCCCAAACGAGTGGGAAGAAAGCGTGGATGTAATCTGGAGACTAGGCGTTCTGGGGTAAATGGGTTAATCGACTTGTCCTGTGCATCTCCTTTGTTTGTCAATAAGCCCAGCGGAGAGCTCTCTGAATAATTTATTGCTCCTGCCACCCTCCTTCCTTTTTCTTTCTCCTTCTTCCATCCCTGCTGAACAAGTGTTTGTGATGACATCAGCGAGAGGTAAACAGACGGCCCCTCGCCGTCGGCGTTGTTCATGCGAACGGCTGCAGGCTGGATTATAGGAAGCAGGCGGGCGTGTTACTTTGCTTGCGTTGAAGATTTATTGTAGTGTGAAAAAAAACCAACACATAAATTCACTTTGTTGTTACCCCAACAAATCTGGACCAAGAAGGTATTCGTGCATAAACACAGACACACACACACGTATCTATAAATATCCCAACATAGAAACACTGTTTGTGTCTCCTTACACAAACATACAGTAATTGAAGTTCCAGCGCACTGTTTCCCCTCTATGCTGCTGCTGCTGAGCAGAGCGGTTGTCATGAAAGGGACGGTGGGTGTGTGTATGTGTGTGTGTGGCTGCGGCTGCCGGGAGGTAATTTGTTTTGACAGTGTCTCTTATGATGGCAAAAAGTGCAGGGTGGAGGTAATCACCCTTGCTTGCTGTCAATAAGTGATTTTAATTAGCGCAGCTCATTAGGCTGCCTCAGCAACATGCCCTGCTGACTGTGGTGGAGGTGTGTGGAGCGTTGCTTTGTTTTCAACTCCCTCTGCTCTCTGTCTGGCTGGATGTTTATCACTTTCATGCCTCCTTATGTTTTAAGCTTAGCTTTTTGCCTGTCCATTCCAATTAGAGCTAGGATTAAATGGAATCATAAGGATTCAAAGTGAACTTATAGCATTTTCATAGATATACCGATTATCCGATTGGTCACTTGTTGAATGAGTGAAGGCGGTGGTGGGAGAAAGTGTTTTATCGGGTCTGTTTCCTGGAGAAAGGAGGAAGAGGGAGGAAGGAGAAACAGAGCTTGTGCAAATGAATAATTTATAGTGGATTCCTGGAATTGTTTGCCAAGGTGATGATGGTCGATCTGTCTCAAAGCCAAAACAAACTGTGTAGGAGAACACACACACACACCCCCACACACACACCCACGCTCAGGGGAGTTTGATGAGGTTACTCGGGGCTGTGAGACGTGCTTTATTTTGATAGCAAGGCCTGAGAAGTTGGTGAAGGAGTGTTGCACTATTATTGTTTGGGGTGTATGTTTCCTAACTGGTTGGTGTTAGGATTCAAACAGAGGAATGTTATCTGTCACAAATGCTCTGCTTCCATAGGCTTCCCTGCAGAAATGTTGCTTCTTTCTCTGCATATTGGCTCTAACTAAATTGTCACGCATATGCAAAATGTACCTCATGCATTCGTAATGAACAAGGTACCTCTAAGTGGCTCTTTCTTCCTCTTGCCCTGGCTGAGAAGATAATTCCCAAACAGCCATCTCTGCCTCCTCATCATATGCCACTTGTTTTCCTCGCCAATTGAATCCTCGTCAGAGACTCGGCTCTCCACTCGGGGGGCTAATGCCTGGAGCGACAAACAGCCAAACGGCTTTCAACGCGCCATTGACAGAGGGATGTGGTGGAGAGAGCGGGCCTCTCCAAGCTGTGGTGCTCCTAGACAACGCTGAGTACCTGTAATTGTGGAGCTGCAGAGAAAAGCTTCAGCTGGCTCAAAGGCCCATGTTTCCAGCGGCTTTAAGTGACTATAAACCTGTCTCTGCTGCTGAAAGCTCTGTGGAAAAATGACTACTTCAAAAAAAAAACAAAAAAAAACAAAGAAGTGGTCCTGTTTTGGCTTCTGTAAGCCCACAGCGGGTGTTTTCTGCATGTTCATGTTTAGCTGTCAGGAATCTGTCCAAACACACTTGTCCTCATTACCCTCAGTGGGTGGGTGATCAGAGGAACGAAATCGGGAAAGGACGGAGAAAATAGTGCAACTAAGTGCATTGCCTCTTTCTATTTATTTTTACTTTAAAGCCACATATAGAGGTGGGTAATATGGACTTGGGATCTTATTATGGTGTTTTATTGAACTATTATGATCATTATGAAGATTACAATAAAAAAAAAAACTGCTTATTTTTAGGTAACTGTATGTTTGTGACTGTATGGCACAAAGCAATCGTAGCGCCACAAACACAAATGTTATTCTTGAAAAATATTACAATTTGAAATGGGCTTTTTCACTTGTCCACTTAAAGTGTGATTTTTATTACTAAACTGCACACAGTAACTGCATTTTATCATATTTTCAAAGTCACTGATATTTATTGATACAGAACAGTGGACAAAATAAGAAATATGGCATTTCCTATCATACTGCCGGCTTCCTTTTGTATTTATCATCGCTAAGTGAAATCGTATCGATGAATCAAAATTCTTACCACTCTTATCCCCAAATGAGTTTTGGGCTGAAGTCAACACGGGGTCAAAAGTTTTCAGAACATTTAGCGGCAAAGAATCAGCTTTTTTTTTTTTTCCACGTTACTCCAGCTCTTTTCTCTGCCACACCACCCGATAATAAATCCAACAAAAAATGGCAGAGTGCAGCGCCTGAATTCCATGAATGTTTCTGGCCCTGAAGTGGTGATTGGCTGTGAGCAAATGGATGCCTTTGTGTGTAATGCAGTTGCGTTAATAGCCAAGTGTATCAGCATACAGCTGTTTCTACAAGCCCTGTGCTGCTCCCCCTGCAGCCATTTCCAGGCAAGTGGCGTAACACTGAAACACACTCACCCTGCCAGTGTCATTGTATACACTCTCCCCCCAACCCCCGGTAATGATGATGCTTTATGAGTCTCCAAAGAGTCCCCCACCCTTCCTCCATGTCAGCTCACCATCCGCCCGCCCCCCCGCACCCTCTCCTCACCCGCCTCCGCATTCCCAGTTATCCCTCATTAATTTCCCGTGCCGATCAGATCGACAGGCCGAAAATTCAATTTAATGACCTGCCTCTGTGCTGCTCCTAATATGATTTTACAGGCTGTTCTGGTCAGAGCCCCTCAGCCCAATTTACATAACGATAAGCCGTGCCAGATAGCGTTGCCCCGGCAACAGAAGAGGGGAGGACAAGAGGAGGAGAAAGGAAGAGGAAGGGCATAGAAGAGAGGAGTGGAATTAGCATGAAGGGGGTGTGAAGAAGCTTTGGGAGGGAGAAAGCGCCGTCCGTTTGAGGTCAAACAGGGGTTGTGAGATAAATCCTGACAGGACAGCAAAGGTCTGCCCCTCTCCTCCCTCCCCTCTTCGTCTCCTGCTCCCCCTGAAAATGAAAAGGGTGACAGAGGTTTTCCAGAAAGCTACTGGCACCTCCTGTCTCTTCCCCTTTTCACATTCAAACAAGGTTAAGGAGTAAATGAGTGGAATGCAGCGGCGTCCAAAATGGCGGGAAGGACCTCTTCAACCCACACACACCTGCTGGGCCTCCACCCCTAATCTCTCAGAATCAATTAGTTCACCTCCCCTGGTTCAGTCAAACCGCATTACCTTAGTGTCAAATCAGAGGATTTCTCTCCTCCATTCATCTCCGCTTCCCATTTTTGTGTTCCTCTTGTGCTCCTCGACTCTGCGGAAAGTGCAGGATTTAAAAAGGGAAATTGGCTCGGGCAAAATGTCATGGGACCTCCGAGTGCAGTAGGACGGGCAGCGCAGCATATCCATTTGCCCAAATGCGGCGCTGTAAAGTGCATTATGTACATTGAGCCCCTGCAGTATCAGCTTACTCTGCCGGCTAATATTATGTGGTCGATACCAAAGATGGCTCTGATAGATAGGGCTGGAGAGTTAACCTGTCTGCTTCAGCGTGCCCTCCCCTCCCTCCCTCTCTCTTTATAGGCCGTAATTATGAAGTATGGACCTCATTAGGCTCTCTTCAGCCAGATGGTATTAGCATATTTCAGCCTCCTAATGAAATAAAGACTTGAGCTTAATGGAAGCATCGGAGAGGAGGGGGGAAGTAAATTTGTTCTTGGGCGGTCCCAATTTAGTTAGAAATACAATTTGGTTAGAAAGTGCAGGTTTTACCCAGATGGACACTGCAAACAGTTTGGTTTTATAGGTAATTAAACTGCTCAGACTGTTGGTGCATGCAACGCATCGTAAGCGTGCTCTTCTAATATTTTCTTTCTTCTCTCCTGCAGACGGAAATTGCCAAACGCCTCAATGCAATTCTGGCTCAGATCATGCCGTTCTTGTCACAAGAGGTGAGTTTTAGCTGTGCAAGCTGAGCCTTAGAGGAAATAAACTAGTTTCTGTCATGCTGAACATGAAAAATTCAAAACATTAAAATGGAGGCTGTTGCTCTAAAGCTGATTGGTTGCTTGTTGTAGCATCTTCCAACAGGTTAAGTTTTAACAGAGGTGGGTAGAGAACCCAAAAATCGTACTCAAGTATGAGTAGCACTACTTCAGCATGTTGTTACTCAAGTAAAAGTAAAAAATAGCTGTCCAAGAAATTACTCAAGTAAGAGCAGAAAAGTATTTGGCAAAAATGAAACTGTAGTACTGAGTAATTGATTAAAATAGCAATACTTTAATATTTTAAAATTGCATCATCAGACAGACCAAAATATAAAGCTATCACGATCAAAATGAAAATAATTCATTACAAAATAACAAAACCGGGCAAAAGAAAAAAAATTCCAAATTAGCTTTTTTCAGTATCAATATAAACATTGTTCATTTATCGTGACAACAAGTAAATCAAAATCGTATAAATGTATCATGATAAATAATAAACAATAATAAATAAATGCCCAGTCCTGTAATACAGTGTAGTAAGAATACTCCTAAAAGTAAATTTTTTTTGCCCCCCAAACATAACTAGTTCTAGTCAACTCTGATTATTAATTTTACTGTTCTGACCTCTGACCACCTGGGTTTACTTTTGTGCATATCCTTTAGATTTAAGCACACATTATAGACTTTTCTTCACGGTTTTAAGGAGGACTGAAGGGTCTATTTTCTACTTCGAGAAGCGGCAGACGTCTAAGTGTGTTCTTTGTAGCTGCACTCTTCTCTATCTTATGTCTGATCTTTTGTGTTTGTGTCCTGCAGCATCAACAGCAGGTGGCTCAAGCTGTTGAGAGGGCTAAGCAGGTGACAATGACTGAGCTGAATGCTATCATCGGGGTACGTGGACTTCCCAATCTGCCTCTGACTGTGTGTATACCCCCTCTTCTTCTTTCATTTAACCCAGAAGCAGGGACAAAACTGCATTCACAGAGGAGGAGCGGCACTTCTCATACATTATGCTTTTGGATTAATTTCAATCCTATCTTCATCTGAAGGGTTACATTTAAGGGAAATCCTAAAAAAGGAGGTTTAATCTGGTAGAAAAATTGGAATAATTGATAAAAATCTGCAGCAGTGTTGCTGTTTCTGTTTATTTTTAAGTTGTGCCATGGTTCTTTCACTTGTGCAGACTTGTCCATGTCTTGAGTGGTTTATTAATTTTAGAAAATGTTTGCCATGATCTGTCAATATGGCGTTCACCGCTGTAATTTCTCTGATTGTTGCAATTTTCAGCTCACAGGGAGTCGCTCCACAGCGAGTCTCTGCTCTGAAGCGATCTTCCAGCTGGGATCAGATTATAGAGTTTCTCACATTTCACTTTGCTTGCTCTTTAATTACATGAAGGTTTTCAGCCAACTGGCTTACCTTTACCTCTGGACCAGAGAATTAAAGTGTTCAGGTCAGGACTAGGTTTGGGATTGCAGCCGAGAAAACAGGGACTGTGCAGGCGTTGAACATCTGTAAAATAGATGTGATTAAAGTTTAGCTTACGCAGAATGACCCAGTGTGGAGAGCGGGGACGTCTCCTGTTGGTTGCACTTGTGAGAAATCTCAATTTACTTAATGGTTTGTACAGCTGTGGGTCTAACTCTTACAAGATTTAATGTTTCTTCCGTTCCAGGTTTACAATGTTGGCTTAACTGACCTGTGAAGTAAATCCAGTCTTTTGATTTTACAGGTTTTTAATCAGACAACCTCAAACTTTTTATCTAAAATGTCGCTGGTTGTAGCTTTTCTCACTCTATTTACAATACAGGAAAATATCTGGCTTTCCAGCAGATATTTATAATAAACTGGAGTTTATTATCAAAAACTTTGAACCAAATGAGACTAAAACAATTACTGACCTTTAGTTTCCACTAAATGATGGTCACTTTCAGACAAGTAGTTAGATTAGCTCTGGTTTTATTTGAAGGTTGAAATCCGAGCGGCTGCAGCGCGGACTGCACACTGCAAAGCAGACACAGCGAAATTGTTCTGCCCTCTTCTCCTCCGTTTTGCATAGCTTTCTAGCCAGAGGCGACACATGATTGAATCTTATTTGACAAGTGTCAGAGGTGCTGCGTCATTTGCATTCTCCTACTTTCATTTCCATAAGTCCTACATTAAACAAGATAGTAGTTGGATACTGGTTGACGCGGCAGCTACAGGTGGCGTGTTGCTCTTCATATGTCATGTAAATACTGGGAGATGGCACAAACCTCTACACTTGGCTGCTTTTAATATCACTATGGCTCATTTGCTTACCACGATGGCCTCTTCTTTACATGTTTTGTTTGGATGTATTTACGGTAGTTTTTTGTTTTTTTTAACTCTTTTAAAAGTGTTTGAAAACTATGCTAGAATTTTATCTTTAAGGTGTAACAAGTTGGATGAGTTTTTTCACTGTTTAACAATCAAAATAAGTGAAAACATTTTTTTAATACACAAAAGCAACTGAGAATCTAATAATGCAAATGCCCAACAGGTTTATTCCTGCTGTGGCTCAATTCTCCCATCAAACTCATAGTTTCTACTCAGTTGGTCTGCGGTCGGCTTTCTAGGGTTGTTTGTTTCTGTGATCCCTTTAAAGGGAAAGTAAAATTCAGCTTTGATTGTTTCTGTTTCTTCCTTTCCATCCGGCCAATATGGTTGCCACGGATTCTCCAGAACCTACGCTGCCAAGCTGGAATCTGTTTGTCCTTCCTCTCAGCCCATTTGTTATTTTTAAAATATCTTGCGGTCTAATTTTCTTTTCTTTCGATGACTGAAGAAATGCTGATGAGCTGCAGAACCTGTTGTAAGCCACAGTGGGTAATGCGGCGATCATTGCCAGACTTATTAAGCCAGTCTGCCAGCTGGTTTGTGCCGGGTTCTGTTGATGCTTGTTCCACCTGACAGTACTGTTCTGCAGGGAGCCAGCTTCGCCTAGTTAACTTTAATTGCCTGTTTCCTGTGGAAGTTGCCAGAGCTGCAGCAGCATTTACACATAATGAAAAAAGATACGTGTGAAAGAGAGCTAGCTCTTTATCCATGAATATTGAATTGGAAGCAATTTATTTTCTGAAAATTTCCCCCCTCCCCGCTTTTTTTTTTCCTCCCTCTCTCTCTCGCCCCTCATGACTTCCCTCCCTCGCCTCTTTTCTCCTCAGTCATAGCACGCTAATGAGGCTTCTTGATAATGATCCCTGCACGCTTTTCCTCATTAGGCACACTCAATAGGGACGTCCCTGCCTCAATCCCTCGCCCACTCTCTCCTTTATTCTCTTGTTATTTTTGTGATTCTGCCTCTCCTTCCTCGTCTTGTTCTGGCTGCCCTTTCCTTTCTCGTTTTCTTTCTTTTCTTTTTTTTCTTCTGCTCGCCTTTCCGTTTTCACAAGAAACGGGCAGCTCTGCTCACTGGTGCAAAAATCGATTAAGAACGCTGGCCCTTATTTGCTTGCATCCATCTGACGGGTCCAGGTCTAGCGTGACATAATGGGCCGACTGAATAATGGCCAGCTGTTAAATAGACTTTTGAATGTGGTAACCCACCCTATGTACTTTGGTCTACTTTCTCCATTTTGTATAATGAATGTATGGATCAAGTTATTGGAGTTCTATCTTGCAAGCAGAGAGGCAATCTTTTTTTTTTCCCCTCGCTTTTTGAAGAGGCAGTTGATGGATGTGCTAAGTGTTATTTAACCTTGTTTTAAAGCACTTGCTTCCCTCTTGCCTGAGTGGCTATTTAACTCCTGTCTATCTACTCTCTTGGCTCTGACTGCCTCTCACAGACATTCATGGCCTCTTGGGAGACTTGTGTGTGTTCTCCACTGTCTTCTGCTTAGTGGTATTTTGCTGAGGCAGGGCATGCTGGCTTGGTTTTCCAGAGTGTTGAAAGGATTTGAGGCTTTCAAGAGCAGACCTATTGATTTTTTTTTTCTTCTATTTTTTCTTCTTCTTTTTGTCCCAGTTATGATTGAAGCAGTTTGGGACTGAGCATAGCTGTTTGGTACCATATCTGGTGGCCTGAGGTAATGTCATGTTCAATCAAAACATAGCTGATTGAAGGTCATGCACCATCACAGAAGAAAATGGGACAAACATGAAAGTCGCTGGTATGTGAGGACAGGATGTAAAAAAAAGAAAAAAAGAAAAACAGAGTCCTCTACAATAAACTAAGTCAAGAAGTCATCATTGTTCATCTGGATGAAAACCTGAAAACAAAGATATTCAGTCTAATTTAATGTAGCTCTGAACTGAAATATTTTATATCTCTAATAAAGACCATATTGCGCCCATGTTGTCAGCCATTGTTTATCTGTTTTTCTCTTGGTTGATCCAGTATTTTTGGAGAAAAAGCTCAAATGATTTGGTCTAGTTGGCTATTTTTTTAAAGGATTAATATGGCACCTTGCTTCCTTAGATTCTGGTTGTAACAGCTGTTTGGGGCAGTATAAGTTATGATTGGCTGACTGCTGATGAAACCAAAATAACTCGCCTTCGTCTCCTGCTGGTTGCTGTGATTTATTGGAGTCACATAACTACATTCCCTTCCAGCTAAGAGGGAGTGGAGTTTAGAAAATAGCTTAATCATTTTTTGACAAAGCGAGAATAAGATGCCTCATGGTCTTTTTCATAATGGAAAAGGTGAGTCGGAAAAAAAAATACAAAAGCAGAAAATGATGAAGCGTTGATCAGATTATTAAACAACCTCACGTTTTTTTTTTTTTTCAGTTTGATTCAGAAAAAAGTCTCAAATCTCAGGAGGATGTTGGATAAAATGCCGTCATTACACACGAGTTCAAACTTGTTAACTGTCACATTGACTAACGTAAACTTTTTGAGAGTGACCACTAAAGAGTTAACAAATGTTGCAAATGTCCAAAAATAAAATATTCAGTTGTTTTTAGTTTCTGCGGTTTGATGTTGGTATATTGTTAATTTAGTATTTTACACTGCAGGTTTAAATTAACTTAGAAGGCGTACAATTTGTTTTTTGATACCTTTCTAGTTTCATAAATATTATACTTCAATATTAGTTGTATTAGTTTACACTTAGCTATCAAGTAAACATGAATTCGTTTTAATATGGATAGCACTGCTTCCTCCTGCTGTCATATTTCAGCTACCATGCTGTGGAACTGGAAAGTATAACACAGAGGTTTTGGAGTGAATGTATTGTACCCTATTGAGCCAAATGATTCATTGAACACATGAAAACAGTTCTGTCCCTCAGACAGCAGGTCAGCAGCAGCAGTAAGCCAGCGCTGCATGTTGATCCACAGCTAAATCCAGATTGTTTGGCTTTGAGCAAAAATGTCTCCAAAGCCAGCCTGGGCAGAGCACGGTCACTCATAGAGGAGTCATTTCCCAGCTGACCCACTTGTCCTTTGTCTCGTCTCCTGTCTCTCTGTGTTTGTTAACAGCAGCAGCAGCTTCAGGCCCAGCACCTCTCTCACGCTGCCCACGGCCCCCCGGTCCAGCTGCCCCCTCACCCCTCAGGCCTGCAGCCGCCCGGCCTCCCTCCAGTGACAGGTGCTGGATCCGGTTTGCTGGCTCTGGGCGCTCTTGGCAGCCAGACCCACCTGCCTGTGAAGGATGAGAAGAACCACCACGACCTGGAGCACCGAGGTGAGGAGCACAGCCTGCCACACAAACGGCCTGCAGCACTTCACTGTTGCTGACAGGAGCGCTTCCTAACGACTTCAATATATTCCATCCAATAAACACTGTTTTCAAGGCCGAACTGTAGGCAGAACTACTGTGAGGGAAGATGTTGTGTTTTAGCAGATATCCTTCTTCTTAATGTAGGGGTGGGCATTTAAAATATTTAAAAATACCTCAAAACGTATTGTTGGGATTATTTTTGCTATTTTCTCCACTGTTTGTTCAATGAAAGTATCAAAATATTCAAACATATGATTAAATGCATGTTTAGTTTAGTGCAGTTCAGTGTCACAGATCACACTTCTTTATGCGTATTACTTAAAAAAACGAAGATTTTTCAAGATTAGCATTTGTTTCTGGGTCTATGTTATACAGTCAAGCCATAAAGTTACCTAAAAAAAAGAAGTAATAAATAGTTCTTATCGTCATATTTATTATTAACACAACTGTACAACAAACTATTGTGATAAAACTTAAAGTCCATATCACCCACCCTTACCTTAGTGTTCTAATTTGAAGTGAAAATAGGTTAATCAAATAATAGGAAAGTAAAAAAATAAGTGACAAATAGTTCTTATGGTCACTTTTATTGTTATCACAATACTACCACAAAATACCATGATAAA